>JANRGW010032884.1:37208-47637 GCA_024733675.1 Psilopsiagon aymara | reverse complement strand
AACACTGCCGGGGATGGGGCAGCCACAGCTTCTCTGGGCACCCTGTGCCAGCGCCTCAGCACCCTCACAGGGAAGAAGTCATGCTGCAGAGTAGCACTGTATGGTCAGAATTGTCTGTTGTGGTGCTGAGCCCGGATTTGGAAGTTGTGCACAGTCTCAAGCCTTGCAGGCTTGTCCTGTCCCACCTGCCGGGGCTGGGAGGAGTGGGAGAAAGACAATCCATCCCCAGAGCCCTGGCTCCACTGAGGAGGGGAGCAGCCATCGGAGAGCTCTGCTCTCCCAAAGCCCTGCTCCCCTCACAGCCCAGCAGCTGGGTCCCTGTGAAAGAGCCTGAGGAAGAAGAGCAGCCATGCTGCAGTGAGGCTCCCAGGGCTCTGCCTGACAAGTCCTGTGGTGGGGAATGGGATCACACCAGCTCTCCCTGATGAGTGATGGCTTGTGTTCATAAGGGAATAGGTAAGGAAAGGCCTCGGATGGCCCATTCCTTCCTGCAGGAGTTTAGCAGAGCTTGCTAACCACTGCCAGCCACCACATCTCCATATCACCAGAAGAAGCTGGTTGGCAGCAGGATTTTTCTGCCTCCAGGAACCACCTTGTTGTGGCCTGGAACCACACTGGAAGGTCAGGCGAACCTGAGGACTCTGCAGGCCAAGAAAACAAGCACCAGCTTGTTCTGAGAGCATCACCAAGCCATTTATTCTGCCAAGTATCACCAAGTTCCTTTGCTCTGTCTGCACTGGGCACAGCAGGCCAGCAGTGCTGCTGAGAGGGCTTAAGAAACCCATGTGCCATCCAACAGCATCCCAGCCCTTGGGGACAGGATGGGACAGGATGGTGGGGACGAGCCCACCCCACCAGCCACATGCTGGGGCGAGCAGGAGATGCAGCCACACATCTCACTTGACGGCTGCAGGCCACAAACCTGCCGCTCCATGTCCCCTGTCCCCTCTCCTGTTCCAGCCTCTGCCTCTCCCCTTCGATGGGGGTCAGCAATGAAACGTTCCCCTCACTCCCGTCTCTGGGCGCGCTGTGCACTGTCTGTCCTGGCAGGAGCCGAGCGCGGGGACACACAGGGACAGCCTGGCCAAGAGCTGCCCTTTACAGCACCGGGGGCCGCGGGGGCCGACGCTGCGCGGAGACCCCACCGCAGTGCCCCACAGCAGCGGAGGGCAGGCGGGACAGGGCAGCGGGGAGGGCGCTTACCTTCACGCCGTCATTCTTCTTGTTGCCACCGCTCTTGCCTCCTGGAGAGAGGAGGAAGGAGATTAGGAGAGCCAGGCAGGGCACCAGGACCAGCAGGGCGAGGAGCAGCAGCATGGTGCCGGGCGGCAGGATCCCCCAGGAACAGCGGCGTTCGGCCCCTTCCCAGCACAACCCTTAGGAGCTCAGGGACGACTCCGGCCAGGGGCATGCCCCGTCTCCCCGCATCACACTGCGCGCTATGGGGGCCGGCGGGGCTGTGTGCAGGGGGTGCTGGTGCCCCTGCGTGGTGCAGCGCTGTGGAATGGGCTCCCCGCCTGCCGCCCTCTAATTTTAGCCCCACGCTGCCGGGATCATGTGCTGCGGGGCCGCCGACAGCTGCAGCCATGCTCTGACATGGATGGAAAGCAGGCGCCTGCCCCAGCGCCCACCGCCCGGGCTGCGCAGGGACACCCTGGGATCGGAGGGGCTCAGCGCCATTCCCTGCCGCGCTGTGCGTGGGACAGGCAGCGCGATGAGGGGTGCTTTTGAGTTTCCTGCCCTTTGATGCTGCGTGTCCCGGCGGCGCGGGGGCAGACACCGGATCCCCCCAACTGCTGGGCTGCTCCAGCCCCACCGCAAGCTGCCCACAAGTGCTGAATGTGGGAGCAGCACGATCCCCCCATGACAAATGCAGATACCAGCCGTGGACACAGCCCCAGCACCCGGTGGGGCCAACAGCCCCCATCTCCTACAGCTCGTTCCTGGGGTGCCTTGGCAAAGCACCCATCTAACACCGAGCAGATGCCACCAGTCCCTTCAGTCAGCCTGCCAGGCTTGGCTGGCTTGTCCCACCACTGCAGCACCTCTGTTGGGGCCATCCACAGTGGTGGGGAGGGCTGGAGGTGACAGCGAGAGGATGAGCTCTGTGCCTGGGAATGGCCAGGATGCACTGATCCCTGCCTGTGGAATCCTGTCTCCAGAGCTTTCTTCTGAGCAGCAGGGTGTCCCCAAGAGGACGTTGGGGCAGAGGAGCTTGTGGATGCACAAAGACCTCTCCCCATGCAAAGGCTGGCTCCTTGTTCTGCTCCTGTGCCTCTGTGTAGCCCCCAGGATATAGGGAGCAGGAGGAGATCCCTGTAGGATCAGACCCGAGGGACCCTGCTGCCATCTGCCTGCAGTGGAACCCAGGGACCTTTCCATCACTTTCGTGGTGGAGAGGATGCTCCCCCAGAGCCACAAACATCTCCAGGAGGACCCTAAACCAGCTGCTTGAGCCCAGGCTGCCCTCGGCACCCACATCCCCACCTCGGCACAAGCCAGATGGCTGGATGTAGACTAAGCATCTGGGGACTGCTGCACCTCAGCCAGACACCTCTTCTCTTGCATCTCAAGCCAGCCGGGAGGTACCAGGTAACATGGCCTGGATGAGCACGCAATACCATGCACCAGGCTGCAACCTCAGCCCCACTGTGACACCGGAGGCAAAGTTGGCTCTCCAGGGACCCTATGGGTTTGCCATGTAAGACAAGGAGGTGAGCCCCGGAGACAGCACCTACCAGAGAAGTTCCTGGTGGCCAGCATGGTGGTGAGGATGGCCCCCTGAAAGACACAGAAGGCAGAAGGAAAGGGTGTGCTGGGCCCTGGCCCCCTGCACCCTCTACTCCCCCCAGCCTTAGGGATAGAAAGCCCTGCTCACCACCTGTCCCCAGCCACCTCGCTGGAAGGAAACAGGCCCACGGGATGATATCCTCCTCCCGCCATCAAAGGCATCCCTGGGTACCTGACTCCATATCCCCAGCGTTGGGTTGCATGCTCCAAAACTGCCTTCCCTCCAGGATTAAAGGGATATTAAATGTCCCCGGGGCACATTTCAGTCTCATTCTGCCTTGCCCTGGATGTAGCACAACTCCACTGACCGGGGCTGGCGGCAAGGGGAGGCACCGGGAGCGGAACCAGATTTCATTGCAATTGAATCTGTGCCAGCTAAGTGCAGCAGGACAGGGATTTTTCATGGGAGCCACGCAAAGATCACCACCACAAAATAACCTTCACAGACATGCTTCCGCCTTTCCAGCCGCGGCTACCAACTAACTGCTCAGTGAATAATGGGATTACCTCTGACTGATTGCTTGCAGTAATGAATTACTATTTTGAATGTGTGCCTGAACTAATTTGATTACTTGTCTAGCCAAAAAGTAATAATAGTTTATAGCCAGTTTCTTTCTTTCATAATCCTGTTAGCGGCCTGCAGCTGGACTGCTCTGTGCCACATCACCTCCAGGTCTGGAGCACTGATGGCTTTGATTGTGGCGCAAAGCAGAGCTGTCCCATTCTGTATCTCTGGCTCGGGGGGAAGCACTGTGATGTCCAGAGCCTGTTCCCAGCACCGTGCTGAGGCTCAGAAGCACCAGGAAGGTGCGTGCTTGGCAGTGAAGCCTGGGAAGACGGTGATTTCAGAGGGGGTCCAGGCTGCGGCACACGGCAGCATCCGAGAAGGGGAAGCTTGTGGGGCTGCTGGTGTGGATGAGCCAGAGATGTTTGCCTGTCTATGGATCACTTTACTCCCTGCCTGCCCAGTGGATTGCTCATCATGCAAAGGGGCTTCCCTGTGCCTCTCAGGTCCGTGTCCTGCCCCACAGAGGAGCTTTCTCAACACTGACTCCAGAGGCAAAGTCCTCACCTCAGTGCCCGGGGCAGCCATGTGCCTCAGTGCTTTCCTTCGCCATGGCTTTCCTCTGACCCCAGCCAGATGCAGCCACCGCCGCACTCAGTCTCTTCCCTTCTTCACAACAGGGCTCCCCAAATGTCTGTCACCCCCATGGCACCACCCTGTCCTTTCCCACATGGGAAACAAAACCACCATGCATTCTACTGCCAGCTTGGAGAGTATGAGAGTTACCTTCAGCTTCCTCCGGGCATTGAACTTCTTCAGGCAATCCACCGTCTCCTGCCTGTGCATGCATGATGCCACAGTGGCACGGTGCTGGGAGGAGAGAGACATGGCTCAGAGCAGGTCCAGGGTGGGAAGAGGCTCCCCCAGCCCTGCTCTCACACACATGTACACGTGTGAGATCTCCCGTGGCCAAGGCAGGGGCCAGAGCTGCCTGCAGCAGCAGCAGGACATGAAACTTTAATAGGCAGCGGGAGATCACAGCTCTGGAGTCAGCAGGATCTGCTCTGGCAGGGGGGATGCAGGCAGAGCTGGCTGCCCCCTGCATTAACCCCTCAGCTGAAAAGTGTGCTCAGGGTCTGCACATGGTGTAAGATCCCGGGGTTAAACCCATGGATGACTCCTATCTTTAGGTGCTGATCCAGGGCGAGAACCGGCAGCCAGAGCAGAGGGGCGCAGTGAGCAGCAGGGAGGTTATTGCTGCGGAGTGTGGATAGATAAGCACGAGCCTGCTCCCACCATCCCTGAGGAAATGCCCCCCCATCACCACCACCGGTGCATTGTGATGCCAAGGAACCAGCCTGTCCCCACCAGGGCTGGGAACATGTGTGTCTCTCCCACCAGCAGCTCTCTGGGGACATGCTGTTTGCATTCACACTCCCGGCTTTTCTCTGCTGCAAAGCCTCAGGGAAAAGGCTGTTCTGAGAGCACTGGGAGGAACCATGCCAGGAACCATCTTCCCAGGATGGAGAAGAGAGCCAGGCAGTATGTTTGATAACATGTGCTCCCGGTGAGATGTTCCCCTCTTGTGAACCCCCACATCTCCAGATCTTTGATCCTAAACACTGAGTGCCACCAAACTCACCGATATCCAGGGGTGCTTCAGAGCCTCTGCTGCTGTGATGCGCTTGGATGGGTTTATGGTCAGCATCTTGTTGATGAGATCTTTCGCTTCAGGAGTCACTGTGTCCCACTCAGGGGAGGGGAACTGCCAAAACAAATGGACCAGGGTGAGAGATTGCAGGGAGCAATAGAAGGAGCAGAACCTGTTGAGTTGGTGCTCCTGCTAACCTTTGCTCCTGCCTATGGGACAGGCTGGGGAGATAGGAGCAACTGGAAAGAGATGCCAGATGGAAAACTGAAGAGCAGGAGTGGAGGGAGAAAAGTGGAAGGCCCAGGACGAGAACTATCTGTCCTGCGAAGTGGAACTGAAACATGCCAGTGTGCACATGGGCACAGCAGCTTGGACAGAGCAGGGGAAGAAAACTTGCTCCCATCTGTCTGAATTTGTCCCGGTTGCTCTTCTGGAGCAGCAGGCTGCAAGGCAGGGACAGCAGGGAAGAGGGGACACCATGAAAGCTGGGAGCAAGACAGACCCACTCACATCGTAAGCCCCAGCCTTGATCTGCTGGTAGAGTCGGTGCTGGTCTTCATCCCAAAAGGGCGGGTACCCAACCAGCAGGATGTAGAGGATGACGCCTGCCCAGGAGAGATGGGGGATCAGTGGGAGAGTTTGTTGTTGGAGGCATGAGCAAACTGAACCCAGGAACTGGCCCAACTCAAGCAGAGGAACAGCAACATTAGGGAAACGGGAGGATTGGCTCCCTGATTAAGGAGCAAAAGGCTTGTTGGTGGGTCCAGCTCCATGCTGATGTGCTCAGCACCTGCGGAGATACACGGCAGCCACCATGCACAGGCTCAAGCTACGTGCCCTGGCAGGGCTAGGCAATGCCTGCTCCCCATTGCGGGTGGAAGAAGGCTCCCTGATGGCTGCAGCTCTGCCACTTCCTGGGTAAATCCTCCACCCTGACCTCCCGAGACGTGTCTAGCAACTGTGACTCAGTACATGCTGGATGAACAGCCTGCCTCATCCCACGCAGCCATCCCAGCCCTCTCCTGGCATTTCAGCCCTGGTCTGACTTACCACAAGCCCACAGGTCCACAGCTTTGCCATAGGGATCCTTCCGGAGCACCTCGGGAGAGAGGTATCCCGGGGTGCCAGCGAAACCTGGGACAGACAGCCTGTCACACACGGCCAGGATGCAGCTCCCATCCCCACACAGCTCGCCAGCAGTGCCATGAGAGCCAAGAGCCCTGGTTCTGGCACATGGCAACCCAGTGGGACAGGCACCCTCCCTCCAGAAGCCTCTGTTTGTCCCAAAAGCAGAGCAAACAGTGACACCCCAGGCTGGTGCATCAGACTGGAGTGCTTTGCTGTGCACATCCAACGCTTGGAAGAGGCTTTCCTCCACTGGGGTCTGCCCCTGCTGCTGTCTTGTCCAGCTCACCAGGAAGTGTTGGTGACTCACCAAGTCTGGTGGAGCTGTTTGCCTGTGCCCTGGATCAATACCGGGCTGTTTCCAGGGGCATAGATGGAGCCATCAACCTCTGCCTCCCAGGCTGGTGCTGCCAGGATGCTCCCCTAACCCAGGGTTCAGTTCCCGGGGATGTGCCTCCCTCCCAGAGCCCCCCCCCCCGGCCGAACAAGGGCTGGAACATGCTCCACCTTGGTCCAGTCCTACTCACCAAACCACGCTTGTTGGTCCCCTTCCACCTCGATGGCGAGGCCGAAGTCAGCCAGCTTGACAGCAGCACCCTTCAGCTTGGATGCCAGCAGCAGGTTCTCAGGCTGCAGGAGGAGAAAGGGGTTAAAGAGGAGCAAAACATGGACTACAGGGACCTCTCTAGCCCCTCTCCCTTGTGCTGTTTCACCCCAGAGCTGGTCTTCGCCCTGTGGCTCTCCAGAAGCCCTACATGCTGTTCGTTCCCGCTGTTCCAGTTGCCTTGGAGGACACTGGGCATTGCTCCACAGGGTTCTGCATGGCATACAGGGTTCACAAGCAATTCCCCTGCAGCTCCTACCTTGAGATCCCGGTGGACCACCCCCATCTGGTGGCAGTGCAGGACAGCCTCCAGGATCTGCTGGATGCAGTGGCTGCAGGAGAAAGAAGAGAGCTCACGGCAAGAGCAAGGCAGAGTTCCCTTTGACACTCCTACTCGGCTGCATTTCACCCCCTGCCCCTCTCCCCATCATGCGCCCCACCAGCAGCCCTGTGCACAGCTCGGCGTCCCTCTCACCAAAAGCCACACAACCATAGGGAGCAACCCTATGTAACGCAGTAAGCAACCCAGTCACTGAGAGCATGGTGGCTACAGGTGATGCCATGGGGTCCCCATAGAAGCAACAGCAGAGGGGAGCTGGAGACCAGTGGTGTAGTCACAGTGCAAGTCCAGATTTGGTCTCCAAATTCAGATGTGCTCCTCAAACACAGAGCTGACCTTCACTTCAGCCTCATTTCCCTGGCCTCCTCTAGCACAAATGGCTCTTGCTGTGTCTGTTGGCTTTGTATCTAGTTCATTAAACCCCATATCTGCTGCACGCATGAGAGAGGAAGGGAAAAAGTCCAAGGCGATGATCACTTCTGCTCCCAAACAGCTGTGTGCAAGGCAGAATGCCTTTATTTACATGTATTTGATTTTATTTGCATGACACTAATAAGTGGATGAGTTGTAAGTGGCGTCAGTGCAGGCAACCCATTAAATGAGATTGCTTTCTGCAGTATTTCCATGCAGACAGAGCTTACCACCCCCTTGGCCATTTGTACAGGCTATGCTTATCCTGGGGGCAAAGCCAAGAGGCACAGTGATAGCTGGGGAGGGCCAGATCACGTCCCCTCACACAAATGAGGCTCCTGCTGTCCCCTGGACGTGCTGCGTGGACTGAAGGGGTGGCTCAGATGGTTCCAGCCCCTTGCCTTTGCAGCAGGGTACCTGGTGCCAATGGGATGGTGGGAGGAAGCAGAGCTCCAGCACATCCTCCCACCCAGCCCGTCTTGACTGCTCCTCCTTAGTGCTTGCAAGTGGTAAATGCCAGAGAAATGCTTGCAAATGATGGCAGTGCAGGTGCGAGGGGAAGGGGTGAGGACTGTGTGGTGCCTGTGTTATCACACTGGTGCTGGGGCACCAGAATGGTGCTGTGCTTCCCCCCTGCCAGACCAGGGAGCCTTGGTCCTTCACAGGGACATCAGATGTGGGTTGTGCCATCAGCCCGGGAAAGGATGCTGCGAGAGATGGCTGGCAGAAGCCTTATTCAAGGGGAAGCCATCCCTGCAGTAACACACACACTTCTTGGCGCAGGGTCTGAGTGAGTTAAAAAGAGTTGTGTTTGTGGTTGGTTTTTTTCCACCACACATCTGGTTTATGTGGATGTGCTGCAGAGCGGCGGCAAAACACCTCCCAGCACGGAAGCAACTTGTGCTGTGCAAGCCAGACATGCAGGACCCTGGGAGGGAGCAGCTCATAGGAGAAGGGGACAATTGCTGTCCCCTCCACAGCCCAGTGTGTGTGTCTGTGCTCACCTGGCATCCGCTTCACTGTAGTATTCCCTGGCCACAATGTCCTCAAACAGCTCCCCACCAGTGACCCTGCAGGAGAGCAGGGCAAGTCACACTTGGCTGTGATTGATTTACAGCGCACTCAGTGCTGGCAATCCCATCCCCACCACCACCACCACCACCCCGAAATACCACTGCAACATGCACAGAGGGAGCATTGGGTGTGCAGGGCACAGACTGCCCTCTGACCGGCTCAGGAGACCCAAGCTTGGCTCAAACCCAGCCTGTAGGAAGGTTTTGGGCGAGGTGATGGATGGGAGAGAGACTGGGGGGGCTGCTGGATGCGGGGTGCATCACCCTGGGGTGGAAGCACACAGCTGCAGGTGAATGAAGAGATGCATTTAACTATTACTCACAGGTCAAATATCAGGTAGTGATGGCCCTCTTCAGAGATGCTGTCATGGAGCCTCACTGCAGCAGAGACAGAAGGGTTATGGGGTATGCTTGTCTCCCACCCTGCTCCCCTTTGGGCACAAGCAGGAGCTGGGGAAGGGCAGAGCGGGGTTATTCCTCCTCTTGCTATTGCTGCTGGCTGGACCCCAGCGTGTCCTCAGCCTCGGGCAGGGGCACAGGGCTCAAAGGCCACATCCAAATCAGGGGCTGCCTGGGGCTGGTACCTGGCTGAGGTCCCGGGCAGCTGCTGGGCTATCTTGGGCCCTGGGAAGGCTGCAGGAATGGGTGCCCCAGCCCTCTGCCCCATCCGGAGAGGTGCCTGGGTACAGGGAGAGCTCAGCCAGGGTGCCGGGCTGCCAGCCCGGACACTGACACAGCTCTTGTTTCTGCTCATGACCTTCCTTTCCTCCTTGGGCGGTCTCAGGTCAGGGATATCCAGGAATCCCCGTGGGATAAGTTCCCTTTGGAGGTAGTGCTCTCCTTGTCTCCCATCTCTTCAAATGGGGCTGCATCTCACCCCGACCATCACCATGCCAGGTATAGCTTGGTGCAAACCTGTCACCCTGCAGCAGGTTCTGGTTATTCAGCCTTGGATTCCCACTTGGATGCTCCCCACTGCTGGCCTCTGCAGACAGCCACTGAACTCCAAAACCTCTGTCTGCTCCCTGGTTTTCTCCAACACATAATCCCAGTTTTTCTGCCTTCCTCTGCTGGAAGAAACGTATTTCCTCCTGTTTCACCCTTCCTGACAGGGATCTGGGGGTATTGCATCTGGGATCCCACAGAAGCTGAAGTGTTCAATGGGGGATTAGGTGGATTCAGTGCAGATAAGCAGACAGTCTGGATACATCCCCTGCTTTAGGAAGCCCCATTGCCTGTAGCTGCCGGGAGCCAGGAATAAGGTATAAGAAAGAGCAGCCGCTCTAAATATAGCCTGGTCCTACACGTATCTGTTACTGGCCATAGTCACAAACAGCTGTGCCGGCCAAACCACTCCAGCTCAGCACCAAAAGCCAAGGGAGGAGCAGGACACAGATTCAGATCTGAGAGTCAGAAGGTTTAACCTGGAGTTAAACCTCCAGGGCTGGGTGTAGCCAAAGTTTCCCCAGTAAGGAGAGATTCCCTGTGAGGAAATGCAACTTTGGGAAACCACGGCTCTCCCTGGTACATCACTCAGTGCCATGGATGTGCTGCAGGATCCTGGAGCTGCCCTGCACCACCCATGTGAGGCTTTCTGCTCAGGGCTCTCCTGCAGGCACAGTGCAAAGCACAGATTGGCTCCTCCAGGATCACAACCACAGCGTGGCACTCCCATGAGGAGATGAAGGGGCCCCTCCTCACAAGTAGGGATCCAGCAAAGCCCCTCAGCAGCTGGGGTGCTTCTCCCTGGGAGGGATGGAGAGGGTTTTTCTGCCTTGCCTTCCCCTTGCCCGCCACAGCAGCAACTCCTCTTCCTCTCATTAGAGCTGGTCTGCAGTGGCAAAGCGCACTCCGTCTCCTGATGGGTAATTAGCTGGCTTGTGCTGCCCGCAAGGGAAGCTGGAGCCCGAGCTTCCAAGCAGCGGGGGGT
>JANRGW010032884.1:0-26329 GCA_024733675.1 Psilopsiagon aymara | reverse complement strand
CCATCCCCCCCCCCCCCCCCCCCAAAATATAGGCCCTGCAGCAGCACCCCTCCAGGATTTGGGGGCTCTGGGATGGGGGACGCTGAGGTGGGAGCGGATGGAGCAGAAGTGTGTTAGGAGAAGCGGGAGCAACCATGGCAGGTCCCCAGGTCCCCAGGCTGGCCTGCCATCAGCGGGGTTCCCCTGGGGGGGTGGCCCCGATCACGCTGCAGGGGAGGGCTGGCAGTGCTGGGGGGTGCTGGGGGTCTCAGAGTGGGACAAGCAGCGAGGTCTGCCCCCTCCTCATCAGGATTTTTGCTGCTGCGTTTAACTTGAGAAGACACAAAAAGAGAAATGAAAGTGGAGTGATGAGGGCCAAGACCTTAGGGAGAGGTTTGCCTTTGAGCCCACCTTGCTGCCAGCACCTGCTGGGGATCCAGCACCTTCTCCCCCATCTACACCACCCCATGCACCTTCCCACCTCTGAATCCCCCCGAAGAGATTTCTTCTAAGCTACTGCCCTGTTTCTGGATGATTTTGCAGCAGGAGGAGCTACCACAACCCCAAAAGAAGGGGCTCCCACTGCTGGCTGGGAGGGCATTGCCTTTGGCAGCTGAGATGGATTGAGTTCCCTTTCAGGCTGCCATGGAAGGGTTAAAAGGAAAAGAAAAGGCTCTAACAAGACAAAAATAGGGAGAAATCTTTGAGAGGATATAGAGAAGGAGGAGCAGAGAGAGGGAGAGAAGAAAGGAGGTGGAAGTGGAGGAGGACAGCAAGTGGCGGAGTGAGGAAGAAGAGGGGGAGGAGGAGAAAGGTCTAATGGCTTTTCCATTAATTGCACCATTACCCACCTTCACCTTCACCTTGCATCCCCATATCCAGCCTCCCGCTTCTGCATGGCCCTGCCAGAGGGGGACCTTGGTGCCAAGGACACAATTCCCACTGTATGGACAGGGCATGGGGCCATATTCCCTAAGGGCCAACAGATCCATACAGCCATGCCACCGCATGGGCAGAGCACACTGGTCACCACGGGGGATGTACGTGTGTAATCTGTGCCCTGGGGATATGGTGGTACCCAAAACACCACCCTGCCCATGCCCGTCTCCTCCCCATCCTGCTCCCACATGAAGGGGGATTCATTCATCCCACCCAAAGCTGTGCCGGGAGGCAGGGGGCTGCCGTGGGGGCTGCTGCAGCCATATGGATGCTTATGGAATGTTCTCCTCCTCCAGCTTTATGCTGCCAACCCCTATCAGCCCCTTGAAGCCAAAGGATAAGAGGAAGAGCCCCCACACCAGTCCCACGGATGCCCGGGGGCAGCTCCCCCCGCCTCGCTCCTGCCTCTGCTGTCATACGCGTGCCCATGGGCACTGCAATGTGACCTGCCCCCTCTTCCCGTGCCACCCCCGGGCTGGCACATGTGTTCAGCCCCACACACATGATCCCGCAGTCAGGAGGAGGGATCTGCCCCTTCCTTCCCTCCAGAGCATCCTCTGCATCCCAACACCCTCACATGGGGCAGGGGAGATGCCAAAGCTCTCCATGGGGACCCTGCCCCCCTCCCCTGGTTTCTCCCGCCTGGCACAGATGTGGCTTTCTAGGAAAGGTTTCTTCCTTCCCACACTCCTCATTTTTTCCCCTTTTCCTCTGCTTTTCTCCCTCCTGAGGGTGAGGGGTGCCCAACATGCTCTGTTCTCCGGGGGATGCACTTCCCAAGCAGGAACCGCTGTGCGGCTCCGCTCCCGGTGCCCGGAGAGCCCCCAAGGGGAGCAGAGCTCCGGAAGGGATTGTCCCGCTCGGGCTGGGGGCTCTCCCACCAGCGGGGGGCAGCAGTTCCAGCCCCTTTCCAGAAGCCGTAGAATCTGTTTCTGGCATCTCCCTTCGGCCGATGCCTCTGCTCCCGGCCAGCCCAAGATGTGCCCCTGCAGGGCTCCGGAGAGCCAAGCTGCCGTGCTCGGGTCTGACCGCCTGATGGAGACCTTCATCCCCAGCAGCGGCTCTCCATCCCTGCGCTGCCCCTCCGGGAATGCAGCCTGCTCTCCCAAACATCCCCACAGAAAGTGGGTTGCTGCAGCCCAGGATGGGCACCCGAGGTCTGATGCTAAGGCCCAAATGCACTGGATGGGCTCAGGGAGGACCAGTGTGTCCCTGGGGGGCTGCAGCAGGTCTCTGCTCCTCCCAGGGGACTTTATGGGCCTCCGGGAGCTTGCAGCAGTTCCTTGCATGCAAAACCAGTGGAGCTGCCAATTACATTTTGCAGACATCCCAGAATTACTGGGACAGTTTCACACTCAAGCTGGGGTCTGGGGGATGTTCAGTTGCTGTCCTATGGGAAGCTGAATTTGGGGTTATTTTTAGATAAAGATTATAAATACCATGGTAAGAAGAGTTGATTTACATTGAGGGTTGTGTCTGCAATCGTGCCCTGTCCCTGAGGGTCCCAGCGTCACTCCTGCAGCCACAGGAAACTGCTTTGGGCTGGGACAGGGTGTCCCCAGGGCCACCTTCTCCCCAACACCAGGGTCCGTGTGCAGGGATTCTGCTGCTGACATGATCGTGGATACTTGGGGACCCCCAGCAGGAGCCACACGGCTCTCTGGAGCTGGCTTTGGGTGGGGAGAGACCTCCGCAAAGCCACTCGTACTCAGATCCCTGGAAAGAGAAAGGATGCGACTGCCTGGTATGAGATACAGCCCCTGGTCCAGAGCAGGCTCTCCCCAGCACGAGGTGCCCACGTTGCCCTGACACCCTCCCACCATGGCATTTTGGTAAGATTCCCATCCCCTTTCCACCTACTGGGCTTCTTCCCTTTCCCAAGTGGAAGATGCCTGTGGGGCTGGAAATGTATCCTACCTGATCCATCCTACCCCCATCCTCATCCTTACCTTATCCCCATCTCCATCCCATCCCAACTCCATCCCAACTGCACCCCCATCCCATCCCAACTCTATCCCACCTGCTTCCTTACCCCATCCCAACTCCATCCCACCTGCATCCCCATTCCACCCCATCCTATCTCCACCTTCATCCTCATCCCTGTCACCATTTTATGCTGCTCCATCCCACCCCACTCTCACCTCCTCCCAGCCCTCTGGACCCAGATGCATCCCCCTGTCCCATCCTCTCCACAGGGCCCCATCCTGCACCCAGCTCCTGCCGGGGTTTGGGACAACCTTGGGTTTGCACTGCTCTTTGGAAGGTGGTTTGGAAGGAGGGGTGTGCTCAGCCTGTCTCTGCAAACACATCACCACCCGAACATCTCACCAGCTGCATTAACCCCTTGGCAGCCAGAGTGCACAGGCACTGCCAAGGGGCTTGAACTGTGTGAAAACACAGGCTTTGGGCACAATCTTCATTCTTTCCTGCAGAGACCATTAATGAGCAGTGGTGGGATGGGGAGCCAAGCAACAGCCAATGTTCAGATACGGGACTGGAAACAGAGGTGAAGGACAACTGCTGTCCTCTGGCTGGAGACTCTGCACCTTCCGAGCCTGCAGAGATGCTCCTGCTGACTTTTCCTCATTGTTTTCAGGGACTGAGACTTTCTTTCAACTGCTTCCTTTTGTAAAAATGCATAATGCGATTTTTTTTAATTAAAACTAAAGAAGAACACGGACCCAACGCTATGGCCAGGCGGTGAACCTGGCACCAGCCCAGCAACTGGAAATGAAGCAAGACCAGACCAACCTTGTCATGGGGATGTTAGCAAAAGTGAAGGGAGAGAGATCGAACGTGTTTTCATGGAAATTTCCATTTTTGAAGGAAAAAAAAAAATAAAAGAAGGACTAAACTTGGATGCATTTATATAAATATGGAAATGAAAGCTGTTTCCCAAGCCTTGTCGCCACCCCATGGCCAGCCCCTCTCTCCCGCTCCCTCTGGCATCAGTTCTCCCTTTGCAGTGCCTTGCTCCGGAGCCCCCCGCAGCCACCACCCCTTGCCCAGCTCCAGCTCAGCCTGCAGCAGTCTTCTCTTCTTCAGCAAAACTTTGCATTAATATTCAGCAACTGGTTGGCTTTGGCAGTGGGCACACTGATGGTGCACATTCCATGGGACCGGGCTGGACAGTTGAGGTAGTTTGGGGATGTGCAGCATCCTCCCGGGGCTCACCTCTGATGGGGTGATGCTGCAGGGACCAGTCTCCATGGAGCAGTGTGCTAAGGGAGCCAAGGATGGACAAGGGGCTGATGGAGCTGAGTTGCCCTGTGAAACCTGTCCTTAGGGATGCAGGGGCCGACAGGATGGCACGGTGATGGGCGTGCATTGGAGCAGCTGCGACCGGTGCACGCACCGCCACGCTCCAGCTTTGCAAACTCCTTCTCATCTCTACAACAAGAGGTCTCCTCTTTTCTGCCTTGCTGTCAGCTTTCTCTTTTTTTTTTCTCTTTGTTTCTATAGAAAATCCCAATTCCCCCAAATAATCCAAGCAAAGAGTAAGAAGGGGGGGGGGGAAATACAAATGTGTCATTGCATTCTCTTCCCATCCCCGTCCCTCTCTCTCACACACAGGGCTTGAAAGCACACTGAAAGGTATTCAGCGTGCACGCTGCCAATTGTCACATCTTTCAATGACAGATTTTAAATGAATGTTATTTTGCAAGGGAGAGAGAAGGGGGGGGGGGTAAAAAAGAGGGGAAAAAAATAAAAAAGAAAGCCCACACTGCTCATCCAAGAGCTGACAAGTCCTAACGGGCCTCATTTTCCAGAGACAAAAATAACTATTTTCAAAATTCACAGCAGGGCCTTCGCCTACACACGCTGCACCAAGAGAAACCTGTGGGGAGAAATGTAAAACACATTGTGTAAATGGAAATGCACCATGCATCCCAAGTGCTTTTCAAGCTATTTACCCTCTTTCATCCTCGCCAGCTTCTCCTCCGACACGTACGCATGCGCGGGAGGGGCTCAGCGCTGGTCCCGGGCTGCCGCAGGGGCTGGCTCCCCATGGCAGGGGGGTGATGATGGGGAGGTGTTTCCCCTTTCAGTGCTGATGGGAGAGTGGTGCCCCACTGCAGGGAGGGAATGTGGTGCGGTGATGGCAGGCAAGAGCTGTCCCTGTGCCCCTCCACGGCTTTGGGGTCCTGCAGCTAAAGAGCAGCACATCAGCCTCTGCAGAGACCTTCTTGAGATGTTCCCTCTGCCCCACGTTCAGCAGTGGGGATGTGGGGATGGGGCTAACCCCAGCACTGGGAAGGGGTAGTTGGATGGGTGGATGTGGAGGACGGATGGGGAGGAAGATGGGTGCCTACAGCCATGCACATGGTGATGGTAGACCCTGTGGATGAAAGGATTGGTTGGGTGGCTGATCCATGTGGAATCCATCAGAACTTGGGACAAATCTGCCTCCCAAATGTGGAGCCATGGGGAACCATCCGTCCTCTAAGAGCATCCAACCACGTCTGCATGGACCATAGTTCCTCACTGGGGCTGCTCCTGGTTCCCCAAGCCAGTGGAGGGGAGAAGACATGGTTCCTGTAGCAGCAAGGCCAAATCCAGCCATTGCAGTCTCAGGTCTGATGTCCATGGTCAGGAATCCATCCTTCCACAAAGAAGTACAACAGGGAAACACCATGGTCTTGGGTTTGGGGGAGGCCCTAAAGCAAGAGCAAATGTAGCAGCTGCCTGGAAGCAGGCAGAGTCAGGAGCATGGATACACAGGGACAAGACAAGGGACAACCTGCAGGCAGAGCCACCCTAGGGACTCATGCTTCCTTCTGCCATTGCAATGGTCAACATCAAAGCTTGCAATTGCCTGCAGCATCCTTGAGAAAAGGGTCTCTCTCTTTGGAAGGGGCTGTGCATGGCCCAGCCCAGCTCAGCAGACTTGTACTACATCACCAAGCACCACAACTGAGCCCACATCACCCTTCCTTGCCCATCAGGACCACCTCCTTGCTGCCACCGGTCCAGCCAGAGAGGAGAAGTGTTTTGAGGTGAACCCTGGAGTAAGGAAATGTAAGAGACTGTTGTCCATCTCCATATCTGTCCCTCTCCTTCACTCCCACCCCATAGCACTGCCATCCAGAGCTCCAGCCTGCCCAGGCTGGGTCAGTGCTGAGGGAGTCTCCATCAGATGCGGTTGGACATGAGCCTGGTGTTCAGCTTGCGGAAGAAAGAGCGCAGCTTGCAGATCTTGCACTTCTTCTTCTTCTTGTTCCGGCTTTTCAGGGGCTCGCTGCCACCTTCCCACTCCTCCCCATCATCCTCGCTGGCCCAAGGTCCCCAGGCACCACCGTTGAAGTCCGGGTGTGCTCGGGGGTTCTCTGCAGGGTACCGCACTGGGATAGCTGTCCGGTTGTAGTGCACCAACCTCATCAGGAGGGTCCTGACCACGTCTGGGCGCTGGTCCGAGAGGTCGTAGCGCTCATAGGGGTCAGCAGTGATGTTGAAGAGCCACATGGACTTCCTCAGGCCATTGGTGAGACGCTCCAGGTTCCACCAGCTCCCTGGGAAGTTGGTCAGGGTCTGTGGGGGGATCCAGTCGCTGTATCCTGGGTCACCAGTGAGGAGCTTCCACTCCCCAACCCGGATGGAGGCCTGCACGGCCGTGTTCCAGATGCCAAAGCCATCCTCCAAGGAGCCATACTTGGCATGGTTGTACAGGGGGTCAATGTTGTGCAGGATTTCGGTTCGTGGCGACTCCTTGCCCTCACTTATGGCAGGCCACACGTTGTAGCCATCCAAGCCTGGCACATTGCTCAGGTTGCCCCTGGCCAGGCTGACCAGAGTTGGGTACCAGTCTGTGATGTGAACCAGCGCCCAGCTGGTCCGGCGCTTGCGCTTGATCAGGGGACTGTGGACAAAACCAATGCCACGAACTCCTCCTTCCCAGTACGTTCCTTTGCGGCCCCGTAGCGGCCAGTTGCTTCCCCCGGAGAAGGTCTGCCCACCATTGTCAGTGGAGAACACGATCACACTATTGTCATAATAACCATACTTCTTGAGGGACCAAGTGATGTTCTTCACCGCTTCATCCATGCACGTCACCATGGCAGCGTACTTGCGGCGGGCAACATTGCCCATGGAGCGGTAGCGATAGATGTACTCCTTGGGTGACTGCAGAGGCGTGTGGACTGCTTGGAAGGCCACATAGATGAAGATGGGCTCCTTGGGGCTGTGGGATGCCAGGATCTTGCTGACACGCTGGGCATAGAGGAAGGTGGAGTATTTCCCACTCTGGTCCCAAGCCACGTCCTCCCCTTCGTGCAGGTCATAGCCACAGACGCCCGGTCCATCACAGTTGTCATAGGTGTAATAGTCCACGTTGCCCGTCAGGGAGCCCAGGAAGGTGTCGAAGCCCCTGCGGGTGGGCAGGCACTCCTTCTTGTAGAAGCCAAGGTGCCATTTGCCCACCATGTGTGTGGAGTAGCCGGCTTCCTGCAGCTTCTGTGGCAGGGTGACCTGGTCGAGGGGCAGGCAGTTGGGCTGCCGAGGGCGGATGATGGAGTGCTGCAGCCCTGTGTGGATCTGGTACCTGCCGGGAAGAGCCAGGAGGAATCAGTGGTGACCCGGAGCAGCACTGGGTGGGAATGAGATGGCATTTTATGTGCTGGGGACCCCAGGTGTATACAGATCTCCATGTCACCCAACACAGCCCCATGGAGCAACCTCCGCACCAGAGACCTGGAGGTCCTGATCCATCCAATACTACTAAAACCAGATGCAAAACCAAAAGAGGGGCTGAGCAGACATCTCAAAAGCACACTGAGCTGCTTCACCAGGATGCCACCAGCAGTTATCCCCACTGCTGCCTGCCTATGGAGGGTGGCTGGGCTCTGCCAGGGCTGAGCAGCACAAGCAAGAGTTGTGTGGCAATCCCTGTGGGTTTGCAGTGCCATATCCATAGGCACCTCCTACAGTGAGTGTTGACCTCCAAGGTAAGCCCCTTCTGTCCCAGGAGGCAGAATGTCCCAGGACAGGGGCAGATTTGACTGTGTGCTATGGGAGAGGGTGATGGACCAGCAACCAGTAGGCCCTGGATAATGCAGCACTGAACACACAAGCAGGAAAACCACAGTCCAAGGGACTCACAGATGCAGGGGAGAATGATCCTTCGACCCCACAGCCCAGAAGCAAATCCCCAAGGACCAGCGTGACAGCAGCATGGGACACCCTGGGGACACAGCTCCTCACTCGGCACTGCAGAACCTCATGGGCAGAGACCACCTTTACCCAAAGTGACATCCTCTACCCAATAGCATCTGCATTTTTGGCCTTGCCATGTGCTACTATCTCCCACAAGAAAATCAGCTGTTTACTCATGAAGCCTTCTAAGGAAAGCCAGCAAGATGCCTTCCTCTGGTGGTTCTCCATCATCTCAGTACCTGGGGCCATCTGCCTAGCAGTGAGCTGGGGTTAAGCCGCTCAGAGCTAAGGAAGGGACAGGAGGAGGGACACAAGTGGGGTGTGAGCCTTACCTGCCGGTTATGAGCTGGCTCCGGGATGGGGTGCAGATGGGCTGGATGTAGTAGTTCTCCAGCTTAACCCCCTCGGCCGCCAGCCTGTCGAGCGTTGGTGTCTGAATATCAGAGCCGTGGTACCCGACGTCATGATAGCCCTGGTCATCAGTCAGAATGAAGATGATGTGGGGTGGCCTGGAAAAGGTGGGGGGCAGCGCTTTCTCCATGGGGTCCGTGGCCACGTCGGCCACTAAACTGGGCTTCATCCAGTCCCAGGATAAATAGCCAAAGCTGAGCAGGCTGACGAGCGAGAAGCCCGTGAGGGCATAGACGGCCATCCCGGAGCACGCCTGCGAAGGGAGCTACTGTCCCGGCATCGTCTGGGAGCCACAGAAACAGGAGTTATCCCGGTCCCCCAGGGGAGTCCCCCAAGTTATGGGATGATCCCCGCACCCCCTGCAGCCGGTTTTGCGGGAGCAGCTCCCATGAAGGCACACTCTGGAGCACACAAAGAGCTTTAATCCGCCGGGGCTGGGTTGCCTTCAGTCAAAAGAAAATAACCCTCGCGCCGCTCCAATCAAACCCATCTGCGCGGCAGGACGGGCTCCTCGCCGCAATCCCCGAGCATCCCGAGTGCTGCACACACTTCCTGCCCGCCTGGCGTTCTCTCGCTGCTTTTATTGCTTTATGAAGGACCCCATTAAAACCTCGCTGGAAAAAGTAGCTGTCGGCTCCTCTGCTATCCCGACACGATGCGATGATCCTTTCCTTTCAACTCCTGCGGAAGAGGGTGCTAAAGTTCAAGCCCAGGGGTGCCGAGCACTTCTCCGAGCTCTCCCAGGGAAGGAAAGGCGTCCCCCTCCTTTTCCCAACCTCCGCTCCAAAGCACAGAGTCCCAACATCTGTCTGGGACGTGGGCTAAGCCGCCAGGTTTATGGGGAGCCGCAGGCTCAGCCCCTCCCAGCTCAGCAGCTCCAGGAAAAAGCTGGGAAGCTCCAGAGCCTGCAGGGTCCTAAGAGTGGTGTTCTCTGAGCCACTGACGCTGCTCGCCCTGCTTGCCCCGAGGCATGTGACCATGGCCCCGGTGGGATGCTCAGCCCAAGCCCCACAGCACCCAGACAGGAGTAGGAAGGAAGGGCTGTGTCCCTGGGGGGGATTGCAGGGGCCAGAATCACCAGACAAATACATCCAATCACCATCCACATAAACCTTGGGAAAGGGGAAGCTGCTAAAACTTGTTGGGACACCTCCAGTGTTGAATAAAACCACCCAGGGGTATGTAGCACACTGCCGAGTGGGGTGGGTGCTGCTGCACCCATTATCCTAGTGGGGAAACTGAGGCAGAGAGGGGCTGTTTATACTGGCCATGGCCACAGCCAGCAAGGGGCAGGGCTTGGCATGCACTAGGTCCCTCTGCCAATGCAGGGCACTGCTCTGAGCCTGCGGGTTCAGGGGCACAGGATGGGGAGCAGGGGTATGGGAGGCAGGGATGGGTGGATGTGTTCTGCTCCTTCCCTGCTGGCAGCAGCCCCGGCTCACTGGAAGGAGTGTGGCGGCAGGGCTGGGTTGAGCCTTTCAGTGAGATTTGATTAATCCCTGGGGCTTCATCACTCATTTCTTCCTCCTGCTTCTCTTCTCCCTTCCCCTCGCTCCTTCCCACCACTTGCCTGCCTCCCTCACGTCTCCCTCTTCTCCCCTGACAGCATTAAACAGTTCCCTCCTCTTGGCAAAATCTGGACCTGACTGAAGGGTAACAGAGGTGGTTTGGGATCCCCAGCTCCTGGCTGTTGTTATTCCTCCATGGTTCCCAATGGATCCCTGCAGCCCAGGGAGACCTCTCTGTGTCCCCTTTCAATGGGCTATAGGGCTCCCTGAGCATCCCAATCTGTGGCCCCACAGACATGGCTCCATGCACACCTCGGGTCAGAGACAGAGTTATCACCATGGTTTATAATCACAGCTCTTTCCAAAGAAATAAATAGTCAGTTTGAGTGAATAGCACAGATTAGAGAGGAAACTGGAGATGTCAGGGCTGAGAGGAGGCAGAGAAAGTGTGTTTGAAGCAGCACAGACCACTGACGAGCTGTATCTTGTTTGACATGTGGAGGGAGGTGCAGGAAGGGGGCAACAGAAGGGTTTCTCTGGCCACAGAAGTGGGGCTGGAGCCCACCTCCAATCAGAAAGAGCAGAGCTGAGTGCCTCCTGGGTCCTGGATCTGCGTGGAAATCAGTGTGGGGTCCGAGCTGGCCCCAGGTCTGGGAGCAAAGAGCTGGGTTAACTCAGCTCAGAGCTTTCCCAAGGGCAAAGGGTGAACCAATAGTGAGTTTGGTGGCAGTGACTCTGCTCTGAAGGGCTGGGGGCAGCCAGCTGCGTCCCAGCACATAGACACCTCCCAGGAAGGGGATGATGGGTTCTCCTCCGAGGCATGGTAAGAAGGTGAAAAAGCACCAAATGGCACATGGAAATGCTCTCGATCCGAGGAACAACGGGGTGAAATGGGACTCCCAAATCATCTTGTGGGGAGACAGGAGGTGGCAGGGAAGAGGAGGAGGAGGAAGAGGAAGAAATTACAACCCTTTCCAGGGTCAGGACGATTCAAGCCAGCTGCACAGCTGCTCTATGGGTGATTAATGCATCACAAGGTCTTAGGGATGGAAAAAGGCCTGCAGCCTCCCTCCCCACTGCTCTTAATTCCAGGCAGTCACTCGTCCAGCCTTGCTCAAAGATGTCTCATGAGCCAGGAGCTTCCTTGGAGAGCTCCAGCACGTTGCACAACAGCGAGGTTTCCCCTGGCAGCCAGCCTGGCCCTGGATGCTGAGCCAGCCGGCAGACCCTGCCTGCTTCAGTCCTGCATCTGCCCAGGCAAGGACAGCCCCGCTCCTCCCCGTACATCAGCTGCTGGCATAGAAGACACTGAACCTCGCTCCCAGCCTGACCCATTGATTCAAGGGGATGGGGAGCCCCATCTGGGGAGCTTGGTGCTGCTTACAGACCCAGCAGTGGCTCTGTGGGCAGAGCATTCCCCATCACACCCCAATCGAGCTTCCCCACCCCACAGCATCACCCACTGTACCCCAACTCAGCACTTCCCCATACCCACAGACCCTCCCCAGCTGGAAGCCAGCTCCCCATTCTAAGAAATCACACAGCAGATGGGATAAACCCTTCAGCCAAAGCCCAAAATGCCCTTTTTGATGCATTTCAACCCAGTGGCATGACCCACAAAGCAGCAAACACTGACCAGTGCCTGGTGGCTGCGTGTCCCTGCAGCTGGCACAGCTCCTCGTGTTCGCACAGCTGGTTCTTTAACCAAATATTTGAATATTCCCTTTTTTTTATTTCATTAATTTCATGTGGCCTGGGGCAAGAACAAAAACAAACACAGCCCTTCCTGCTTGCTTCTCCCCACTGCCCCCCGGCTCCGGCCGCACTTGTATTTTGGCTCCGAAAGCACTCGCTCCAAGCGGGGTTATGCAAACAGGCTCCACATATTTCTCCGCGCCTGCGATGTGCCACGAGGCCACACAGCAATGTTTCAAACTGAGCTTCAAATCGTCTACTTTTTTTTCCCTTATTTCCCCCCTTTTCTTTATTTTTTAACCCTTCCAGGGGCTGGAGCCCCTGCAGCCCTCAATACTGCCTTTCTCTCTCCATCAATGGGGCATTATGGCAGGGGAATTATTGAAAGCAGAACTCCCAGGCTTTACAATGGGAGCTCTGTGCAAGGCAAATATTGCACAATCTGTTTGCACGGTGCCCTTCCCCCTCACACTTTGGCCTCAGGCCTGTCGAAATGGACCTTAAAAATAAGAAATATGAAAGGGTTTTAATAAGTCCCCTCTCTCCTTCTTCAGAGCAAGACATTTGACCTAACGGGGCATTGGGGAGCCCAGCCCAGCCTCGAGAAAACACAGCGCGTCGCTCTCGCCTCTTAGATGTTTAAGGGTTTCCGCTCTCCCTGGCCAACGTGTGATGCATTTGCTTTTTTATTGGCACGATGAAAGAGCCCAGGCAAGTCTGGAAAAGAAGGGAGCAGCCCCAGGAATGGTGAGAGCTTGTTATTTTGTCTAGAAGGTGGGGAAGAAAGGCTCAGAGGAGGGAGCGGCAAGGGGATTCATGGGGAAGGAAGGAGGCTCGAGGCATCAATGGTCCCAAGCTGGAGGTGAATGTCTCTCCATTGACTTTAGAAGCCTCCAAGAGGTCCCAGTCTTCATGCCCTTGGACTAGGGATGGATCATGCTTCTATCCTGGTCTTCTCCCTGCCATGAGCACTCTTGGCTCTCCGGATGTCTTATCCTCCAGGGATATACCCTTGGGACCATCTCCCCTCCCTGGCGCACAACGGGCAGGCAGCATTTCTGCCAGGCAGCGCCAGGATCTGTTTCCTCCCTGACATCCTCTAAAAATCACATTTTCCCACTCCAGGACCTCATTTTCCCCACCCCGAACCCAGCACCTCCCTGGCTCCGGCCACAATGGACCCCATGGGTAGAAGCTGATCCTCTAGCAGCAACCACTGCGGTGAGACCTTGACCAGATTACAGGGATGGGGCTTGGTTTGGGGGAACTCGGAGGTTTCTGAACACACCATAATTCTCTCTCTGGAAGCTGGAGCCAAGGGAGGAGAAAAGAGCAAATGTGCATTGGTTCCTGCTTATGAAACCCTCATAATCGTTAAAGGAATAAGGAGCACTGCAGCAGCAGCCATGGCATTGGATGCCAAAGCCCCGGGGTAGCACGTTATGGGGGCAGAGAGGAGAGCATCAGCCATGGCTCTGACAAGGGCTCAGCAGCACTGCTGGATGCTGCTCTTGGAGCCAAACAGCCTCCTTTTTTCAATACCCTGCCCGTATTTCATTGCCATTTGCGCAGTTGAAAATAATCATCATCATCAAAACTCACTTAGAAGCCGTAGCACAATATTAGAGTCCTTTTAAATGTAAACCATAGCCTCTAACAACACATGTTGGGCTTGGCGAGGGTTTGTTCCCAATCAAAACACTGCAGCTCCCCTTCCTCCTCTCCCAGTCTCCCAGCTCTAGTGAAATATGAAATAAAATCCCTAAATTAGAGCAGTTCAGCTCTTTAATTAAGGAATTTTTCTTCCAGTTCTGGTCACTGAGGATACATCTCAATGATTCTGCAAATTCTCCCATGAAACGGCTTCAACGCCTTCCTGCTTGTGTTTGTTTTTCCTCCTTCCCCTTCAATCAGGAGACTTCAGTCCATCAGCTCCCTTTCCTCCATCTCATATTCCTCCCCGCACCGTTCCCCACTTCCCGGGAAACTGTAGCTCGCCGCCTTCTCCTCTCCTCTTTCTAACGACTGGCGTGCTTGCTTTGAAGAGCTGGAGAGGAGCCCATGGGTTTGGCACTGCTCCTTCCTTCCCATGCCTTATGGCAAGCTTTCCACATCGCCTGGGTGCTCTCCCTCCTCATCCTGCTCCCCCTTCCCAAGCCCAAAATCCACACCCCTGGAATCAAGGCGCATCCCGCTGCAGCTTCCCAGCAGAGCCCTGCGGCTCGCGTGATGGATGGAGAGTTCCCGGTTTATGTGAATCGGGGATGCGTTGGGACATGGATCCCCACAGGATGTGGGGAGGATGTAGGGGAAGCGATCCCAGGCTGGCTTTGCAAGCAGGACAGGCTGGAGGTGAGGAACCTGCCTGTGGGATAGAGATGGAAAGCTAAAGAGCACACTGAGCAGGTGGGTTTGTGCTGCTCCCATCGGGCTCTCGTGGCTCAGGATCCTGATATTGCTCTGCCCCCAACACACATCTCTTCAGAAGAACTGACCTTTGCTAAGGTCCCCTGGCCTCGATGGACGGCTCTCTCTGAATCAGAGGAGAAGGTCCCAAGACAGCGGAAGGAAGGATTTAAGCATTTAGCATAGCTGTTTTCTGGCAGCGATGCTCTGTGACCCTAACATCAGCTTCCCCAGCTTATTGATTTTGGACTCCCCACCTTCATTCCTGACACAATTTATCATGGGATACACAGAAACTCCTCAATCCTCAAAGCACGCAAGATGCTGGCATCACCTCGAGCCTTGCCCGGGCTTGGGAAGAAAGAGCAATTCTTCCCAGCACCAGTGTCAAACATCCCTCCACCCCATAGCCACACCAGGCTGCACCCCGGCACCTTCAGCAGAGCCAAGGGCTGTTCACCCTCACTATGAGATAAGCTCCATCACTAACCCTAGGAGGGCAGCTCTCCTAGAAGCAGCCATGGCAGGTAGGGACCCATGGACTTGGCACACTCCTGGGTCCATAGGAGCAGCCCCAGCCCCTCTACCTCCTCTTAACACCCCACCAGGGTACTGGCTCCCCTCCCAAGCCACAGCATTGGACCAGCCGCCCGCTCCCCAGGGCTGGGCAGCCTCCTGGCTCCTGTCTGCCCTTAGCTCCCACCTCCCCTTTCAGGTGCAACCTCTTCAAAGGCAGTGGTGGGTTTTGGCTGGCAGGAGATGTGATGGCCAGGGTGCCTGCCCAGAGCCCCAAGCCAAGGCATGGAGGAGGAGGACGAAGCCGGCACTCCCCGGCTTGGCTCAGGTACTGGCTCCGCACAAGGAGCCCTTTCTCACCAGGGGAGCTGCAGCAGGGCAGGGCAGGATGCTCTGAGCTCCCTGTTTGTTTATAGCCCCGGTTCAGTGCAAGGAAAACACACCTGCCTGTGCCAGCCGTGCGCCCACCTGCACCACAGCAGGGGGAACAGCCGCATGTGTACCCAGGATGTGTTCCCTTTGCACCCCAGGGGCTGCTTCTCCCCAGGCCACGGGTGCTGCCACCCTCTCTAAAGGTCTCTGTCCTGCTGAGCACCCGCTGGGGAGCGGTTCAGAACAGGCAGAGCCCAATTAGACATCACATTACTTAATACAAAAGGTATCAATAATCCAGAAGCAGAGATGAGAGCTCTTTTCTCGCTGAAGATGCCAAGAGCACAAATTGCCTTCTTGTAAGAGAAAGGCTTAATTTCCATAGAACATGACAGATGAAAGCACGAGTGGGTGAGTCCACTCTATTATTCATCAGCCTTCACTGCTAACAGGAGAGGGTGTGCTGCCTCCTCTGAAGTTTCTTCGAAGGCCCAGGGTGCCCACATTTTATATGGGTAGCAAGCAAGGTATGAACGGATGGAGCTTTGAATGCTCAGCATTTGCATTCCCCTCTGCCCTGGGTTTTTATGCACCAGCCCTGTTGCTGCTATTGCTTCCCAAGATGTGTCAAACCAGACAGTCCTTGTTTAAACCCAGTGACCTGTCTGACTTCTGGACCTGAACCAGCAGAGAAGAGGTCCAGGATAACTGTGAGAGCTTCCTTTCCTAGTTGTGCAATGAGCTCCATCAGCAGAGAAATCTAGGATTAAACTTTGGAGCTTGAATACCTCCCTTCGGAACGGGAAACCGAGCAAATGGGTAAGAAATGCCAGTTTCGGCCAGCTGGATTTAGTGAGGAGCACACTGGAGTATTTCACTGAAATGAAAAACTCCAGGAGTGATTCTTTGGGGGCAGCACATTGCATTTGCAGCTCTACCATGCACAGTGAGACTGGTACATGGAAAT
Source organism: Psilopsiagon aymara (assembly GCA_024733675.1). NCBI lineage: Eukaryota > Metazoa > Chordata > Aves > Psittaciformes > Psittacidae > Psilopsiagon > Psilopsiagon aymara. Next base: position 10,387 of record JANRGW010032884.1, on the reverse strand, counting down.
AACTCCATTCCAAAGCAGAGAGGCCTGGAGCAGCCTCCTCCTGGAGCTGTGGGTTGGGATGAGCTGTATTTACTCCAGCGCAGGCAGCTGTAAACCCACCAGATTGAGCAAAGAAATGGGGGTTACCCAAACAGAAAGCACCAAACCCCGCTCTGGGGGCCCCTGCAAGGAAACATGGGTAGGAAGTAGGAAAAGTGAGGGGAAGGGGCTGTAAGCAACGTCCCAGGCTGGTGCTGGGAGCTGGATCTGAGCCACAGCATGTGCATGGGGAGTCCTGCTGCACGCAAGGATGGCAGATAAATGTGCTCCAGACACCAGATCTGGAACGCCATCCCCCCGTTTCAAGCCCACCCCTTTTACCATCGAGGGTTTTCTGCTCTCAGTCGCAGGCATAACTTACAAGGTGGCTGCTGGGCGGCTATACCTATATCAATACTGCAGAGGGTGATTCATGATTAGCTGCAGTAATCCAGAAGCTATACAAAATCGCTAATAATAGGTCTTCAAACCCGACATTTTAGTCAAGATAAGAAATGACTGGAGCAAAATCCAATCATGCTTCACTAAAACTATAAATGGAAAGGTATAATCCATATTCAGCTCCCCTAAACACCTAGCTAAATGAAAGCAGGGGTGTAGATCAGCCCCAGGAACCAAGTCAAAGCACGGTCGGGATCCCGCCCTGGAAGAAGCTGATTCTCAAAGAGCCTGAAAGCGGCTCCCAGTGCACCGGGTGCCACAGGACTGGCTTAAATCCAGGATGAGGGGAGGAATTTGGGAAGGGGGAAGCACGAGCACGGATTATGGAGCTGCCCTGGCAGCACATGACGGGCTGCAGGAGCTGAGGCTCCAGCTGCAGGGATGTGGATGTGGGGCCCAGCAGGGTTTGTGGTCCTGCCGAACACCATTAATTTAGCTCTGCCGTGCGATCCAATGCACAGTTGCTAGGTGACCAGAGCCCCGGGCTGCAAGGTCCAGCCTGTCAGCATCACATCTCCGGTATGCACCAGGATGTGGCTCTGTGTCAAGGAGCAGCAAGGCAAATACAGAGCTTGTGCAGGGGGATGCTGGAGAGGCCACCTGGGTCCACACGGTCCTGTCCCACAGCCCTACATCTCCACGGGCAGGGAGGGCACAAAGCTTTCCCCAGCCACAGGTCCCAAAACTTCCTCTCCCTTGCAGTTCCCACACTCCTCCTGTTTCCAAATGCTTGCTTACCCTGTTGGGAAATCTCTTCTCACCCTGCCTGACTTGCACTGTTTCATCTGCCTACGGATCGGGTAAGCTGATAAAATGTGCTGAACACACCAAACGGAGCCTGTTCCCTCCACCCGCTCCCCACCGCTGGCTCATCCAAGCCAGCGCCGCCACGGCCAAGGACTCCAAAATCTCCTTTGCCATCAACACTGCAGCAGAGCGTGGCATTTGTACGGCCAAAGACAACATGAAATTTGAAGGGATTTTTGTGGTATTGAGGGCAACTTAGAGACTGGAGCTTGAGGCAGATTCGCTGTCACAAGATTCACTGAGAACTGTAACATTCAGCATTGCAACCGGCTTTATTTCATGATTCTGGCATGAGAAGCGGCAGCAAACGTTTCTGCCTCTTGCTGTGGGACTGTAGGTAGAGTGGGATGAGCTGCTCCCCACCAAACCCCTTGATTTCAGCATAATCATCCCCTCTTTCATACCACTCTTCCCAAGGGAAGCAATGTTTTCTCCCCCCTGGATGTCTTCACAGCAAATCCTGGGTGAGTGAGAAAAGGTGGAGTTTAACCTCATGGAAGCTCCAGGGAGCCTGGAAGAGAAGGAGTCTTTCTTGCTCTTTTCCCTACCAAATCATCCGGCGTTTCAGACTGACCACTTAAATGAAACCAGACTGTTCAGTCCAAGCGATCACTCATAAGCAGCTTCTAATTACTTCTAATATTTAAAGAGAAAATAGAAGAATCTCCTTGGGGTATAAACTCAGGGCAGAAGCTGCAGCTGCAAGAAGAGAGCCTGTGTTACCCCGACACACACCCTCCTTCACATCACACTGCATGGCCGCATCCCAGCATCCCACACCCGTGGTCCCCTGAAGCACCCAGGGGTCTTTCTATCAATAGCAGTATAAGGAGCAGATGGAAGTGAGGTGATTTGCAAATACACATCCCCATACACATGCACTGGTGCACACAGATGCTTCTGCCATAGCATGAGGGGTGAAATGAAGCCATGCTCCATGGGAAAGCAGGGGCCAGGCAGCCCATCATGGCCAGGGAGGCACGGCCAGCTCCCTCCAGCCTGCTCCCCCCAGCAGGTAAGGTCAGAGGCTGGCAGAGCCACCCTCCCGCCTGGTGCACTGCAGGCTCTTCCCACACCACGACAGACGAAGTTACATGGGAGCTGGCTGGAGCTCACGGCCGGATATGTTGTCAAGCCCACACCCGCTGTCCAGGCCTCGTGGGATGGGAAGAGGACGAGATTCCAGCTTGGAAACCTCCCAGAACTCTTTAATCTTCAGTCTTGGGCAGTGCCTTGGGCGGCTGCTCAGGAACACGGGCTGTCCCTCTCGAAGCAAAACTGCAAAGAATGTCTAGCGAGAAGCCCACACAGTGTTCCAGGGGGATGCTGCAGCTTCCAGGGAGGCAGGCAGAGAGCTCAGAGGAAGCGGGGACCACTGCTTTTCCCCAGGAAAGGCCACGGGGTTGGGAGCTGCAACAGGTTCCCCAGGGGGGAAAAGACATGGCTGGAGCAGGAGCATCCTCCCTGCTCAGTACCACTTCCACATGGTGCAGATGCTCCGGGAGCTGTTACTTACTGGACAGTTACTGAGCAGCACTCCAAAATTACTCTGAAACATGGGTTTCATATTAGACCACCAATGGGGATCAAAGGCAAGGTTTCTTTCCCTGTCTGCTACAGTGATCTTGGGGAGCTTCCCCCTCTTTTGGCAACAGGAGTGAGTGGTTTGCTAATGCCAGCACTGATGGTAACTAAACCTAGGTGGAAATAAATTCCCCAGCTCCTCAGTACCAGCATCCCATTTGCAGCCAGCATCTCTCCCATCAAGGACCTCCTGAGAGCCTCTGGTTGCCCAGCCTGGCTTGGTCTCCAAGGGGCCCTGCTGTCCTCTGCCAGCCAGGGACATCTCTGGGTCTGCCCATGGCCACCACAGCACAGGATGGGACTTTGTCACCCTCTTGTGGCTCGCAAGGGCTGGCAGGCTTGCTGTGGCTTTGAGGTGGCCACATCCAGGACCTCTGCTCCAGGGAAGGCAGGGAAGTGCCTCCAGCCTGCTCCTTGCTCCAGCATCCCTGCTTTGGCCGTTTGCTCCCCGGGACTTCAGGAAGGCTGCTCTTGGAGGATGAGCTCTCCTGCTTCTTTGCGCTATGAATCATGCATCTCAAGAGCAATTTCTTGCCCATCTGGTTCAATACTGGCCAAGGAAGAGCTTCTCTCAATCCGGACGCCCCTGCCCCCCCCACGCTCCCTGCAAGCCACTGAAAGCATCTGCGAGTCATTCAGATTGGGCTGTTTTAAGGCACTCCCTCCTTCCCAGTTTAGGTGCTGGAAATCTCCTACCCAATTCCCAACGCAGCCAAATCTCCGCTAGGAAATTAAGCCACACCAGCCTCTAAGATAGAGGGAGATTCATTCAGCTTTATCTGACAGCCATTTCAAGCATGTCCAGATTCCTAATGAAACGTGGATAAAACCCGGGAGATTAATAACAGCGCAGGGCTTTTTTTGGATAATGTTTTTTTTTCTGTTTCCAAGAGAAGCATATCGATATATATATATATATATGTGCTTTGGTGGAATCTCTGGAACTCTGCATACATGATTTGGCAGAAAAGCCAACTTAAATCCCTTCACTGCAATAACCCTTGAGCAAGATAAGGCAAGAATCTGTTTGCAGTTCCCATGTGCTGTTGTCATACAGAGATCAACAGGCATCTCTGGCCATGCTGTCCCTAGGCAAGGCCAAGAGGACAGAGACTAATATTGCTGCAAGAGCCATCTCTGCTGCCTGCCCCTGTGCAGATCCAACCCTGTCCTCTCCCATGTTATTTCATAGAATCATAGAATCATAGAAAGGTTTGGGTTGGAAAGGACCTTACAGCTCATCCAGTTCCAACCCCCCTGCCATGGGCAGGGACACTTCACACTAGACCATGTCACCCAAGGCTCGGTCCAACCTGGCCTTGAACACTGTCAGGGATAAAGAATTTAGCACTTCTTTTGGCAACCTGTGCCAGTGCCTCACCACCCTCACAGTAAAGAACTTCTTACTTCTACAGAAGCACATGTGTACGTGTTGTTCCTGCATGAAACTTGAGCTATTCTGGTACACCAAAGTCGCACTAAACCGGAGAATGTGGCTGGAGCCAGCGTGGGGCTGCATCCCACTTGAGCAGAGGCAGTGTTCCACAGCCTGCCCAGGAAGCCAAAGACAAGACAAGTTTGGGTACCAGGAGCGCAAGCTTTGCATCCTGCCCACTCCTCATCTGGCAGAGAGCAGAGTGGTCAGGAAATGGCTCAAGGGAGGTTCTCCCAGTGCCTACTCAGAGAAGGACATCCTTGCACTGGGAGGAGTGGGGCATCACTTCTCTGCTTGAGACAGCTCACACGCCACTCGTGCTGTATCACCTCACAGCAAAATCCCCCACCTTGAAACAGACCCAAGAGGAGGGATGTCCAGCAGGATTTGCCTGTGCCGGGCTGTGGCTCCCTCTGTTGTGCACGGCTCAGGCTGGCTTGGCACTCATGCTTATGGAGGATGAGGAGGCTGTAAGCAGGGCCTTGGCCCCAGCCTCGGCTCCTCATGCCACAAGCATCAGGAAGGTCTGGCACCACTATGGCATGATGCAAAGCTCGTGCTGGATGTGCACATGCAAGTCTTCCTTGCCTTCAGACTGAGCTCTGCTCAAACAAGGGTAGACTTGCTGGGTCAAACATTCTGAGACAAAGCACCTAACAAATGGGCCCTCCATGATTGCAGACAGCACTAATGCGTCCGGCATCTGTCCACTCCCTTTAACTACTGTGGCTTTCTCCACAAGCAGGGAAAGCAATCACTGTAAGAGCATCTCTAAAACTCTCACCATGGCACTGAGGATGTGCTAAACGCAATAAGAGCACATCAAGAGCCTATTACTGGTGCTCTCCTCGTGCCCACCAGCCTTGTTCAGGCACAAAAGGACCAGGGACACTGACGTACAAACCAGAAACCATCAGAAAGAGAGGGGTGAAATCTTCCTTATTTTTTCCTCTCTTTTTCCCTGTTCTTAGATTATTTTACCTCCACCACCAGCACACGGCTGTGCCCACACCAGGATGGTGCTGGCAGGGGAGGGCAGTGATGCTCCTCACAGTGAGCCTTGCCCTGGGTGACCTGTTCTATTAGTTCATCATCTCACTGCTAAGAAACAAGGGGTTGCTCCTCTTCTTTCAGATTCATACTGGGACACTGAACCAGGAGAAGGGTTTTGCTGTGGTCGGAACTGAGCTGAGAAAGCTCAGGATACTGGAAGGGCACAAGGCACAGCACAGGTTCACAGCATGAGCCCGGTGTGAGCAGCCTCTTCCCACTCCCTCCTTCCCCTCCTTTTCCTGCTGCACTGCTTCTGACTTAAATTAAAGCAGCAAAGGATGCCTGATAGAAGTAATACCTCAGACCTATGGCTTCATGAATGCAGACACAAACCCTTCCCTCTCCTCCCAGGTACAGCTGCTGGAATCTGGATAAACACAGCGGAGCTGTTGCGGCTGTTGGTGTTGGCCGTGCTACACCACGAGCCTGCCAGGCCTTTTAACAGGGATATGCTTGCAAATGAGAGCAAGAGCCTGGGGGACAGCAGGGCTGGGATGGGGGTTGATTCATAACAGCCCTTCTGCTCACTGCATCCATGTATGTTATATCTACAACCCAAGAAAAAGAGGAATTAAATGGCTCAATGCTCTTGTGCCAGCACTGAGTAACTGCCACGGCAGTAGACACAAGCAGTTAGACATAGCCAGAGACACACTTCCAATCGAGACTGTTAAGCATATTGCAACCAAATTTTAATGTCACGTCTTCTGCTCGTTGGAGTTCTCAAATCTGTTCTTTCAGCTACTGAAATTAAAAGGCTGCTTTATATTCTGCAGGCTTAGAGGTGACTTTTCCCCCCACAATTATTGAGTTTGAAGCTAAGAGGGTTGGCTCGCTGCGAGGTTCAGCGATGGAGCTGTTGGGATGTGTGTATTTTATTACTATTTTTTTAACTCCTGAGCTGCTCCTTCTCATCTGGCAGCAAGCTGCCAGCGAGTGAGTCAATATTATCCAACTCCTGCCTGATGGCTTAGATAAAATGATCGGATCACCTCAAGCAAAGCCCTGTCAGCAAGCAGCTACATCACAGAAACACACCTCAGTCTTGGCTCTGTGGATCCATCCCAGCTGTGGGGCAAAGGATGAAGCACAGGGACACAGCCTGGCTTTCCAGAGGGACCACGGGCTAAGCTGGAGGTGGTGGGGAGGGCTGGGCTGCACTGGGATGTGTTCTCTCAACCCTGTTCTTCCACCTTCTGCGGAAAGCCTATAAGTACAACATAGGAATGGAGCGTGATTTATAACCCCCACGTCCCCAAAGGCAGCATGGACCAGATGTTTCGAAGCTGGCTGCTGGTTCCACCACTGATAAAACAATAACGCACTTTGGGCTCAGTTTTGCCTCCAAAATGAGGCTGGTTTATTAATTACTAACACCCAGGTCCTGGGGGGCACCTGCTGGGGTGATCCCTGAGGAACCCAATGTGGATCAGCAAAGCTGCAGGCACAAAGCTGCCCGAGCAAGGCCGAGCTGCAGCGGGGCCATGGACACAAAACAATGCCATGATTCATCTGAGATTGCCATAACCCATCGAGTTTCATCAGGATGCTGTGGCATTTAAAATGGCATTTCCTCCCATCTGCTGTGCATTAGCAGACAAAGAAAAAGGAGGAGGGGGAGGGAACAGCAAAACAAAGGGGGGGAGAAATTAAAAAACGGGATTCCTGAGTCAGACTGTTCCCAAAGCAGCTCCTTGTCCTTGTAAAGCCCCAGCCCACCCCAATGGGCTGAAGGCACTGAAACTGGCGCAGGACAGTTCTGCCCCCAGCGCTGCCCAGGGCCTGGCTGCAGCCCAGGATGTGCTCCTCAGGCTGTGGTGAGTGGTGCTGGTATCAGAGTGACCCAAAGCCCTACAGAGCAGCACCCGGCAGCCCTCCCTCTGCAGCCTGAGCTGCCAACCAGGGGCACTAGTGAACAAATCCCCACAGCTAACCACTGTGCTGGCTTGATCTTTCCTTGGTCATTTCTTCTCCATCCTCCTTAGATTTCCCTTCCCTTCAAAATGAGAACTCCTTCCTCTGTCCTTATGTCTCCCTTCAATGCTCCCCCTTTTCTATCTCTGCTGTGCTCCCACCTTCACTCTTCAGCATCCCTTAACACCCTCCATCTCCTTCTATCTCTTGCACTCCCCCTGCCCTCACCCATCCTCATCTCCTGCAATACTCTCTCCTCTCACCCCAAAGTGCTTTCCAGAAGGTAGAGTGCAGGGCACTTGAGCAGGGAAATTCATCTCAGCTCCTGAACTGGGCCAGGAAGATTATCCTCCTAAACGTGGATTGCACACTCAGCCAACAATCTGACTCACGAGACACATCAGAGTTACTGCTGGAGGCAACAAGGGCCCTGTCCCTGGCCACCCATCCCACCCCTCAGCTGTGGAGCCAAGGCAGAGGGAGCAGCATCCCTGTGGCTCTGCCTGGTGTCAGCAGCCATGAAACTTATGGATGGACAAATGGATTCAAGTGAAGCCTGCAGAGCAGTAACACATCCCTGCAAGCCCAGGGGTCCAGCAGACGTGCCTGGAGGCTGTCAGCTCCCACTGGAGGAAGGACAGTGCTCTCCAGCCTGCAAGCACGCTCCCTGACCCCGGGCTTGGCCCGGACACAAGCACTCATTCAGAACAGAAGAGGTGTGGACAAGGCTGACCCCAAGCCATAACCAAGGAACATGTGAAAGCGGCAGCGAGCAAAGCTCTTGGCTTGTAGAGCTGAGGGCAGGGATGGGGCCGTGTGGTTATGAGCAGACAGAGCTGAGCTGGCTCCTCAATTACAGCTGCTTTATCCCCTGTCTGGATTTGAAACAGCTTCCTGCGACCCCTCCGTGACTCAGTGTCTTGGCATGGAGAAGGCATACCCAAGAGGTTAGCTTCTGAAACCCACCGGGGACGTTTCACCTTCCTAAAATAAAGAGTGGGCAAAACAGTTTCGACCTCCCTCCAAAAAACGCACACACACACAAATCCCTCCTTAGAGCGTGTGTGTTGTTGGGTCTCAGCTGGGGTAGATTTTCCTATTTATAATCCTGCAGCTGTTTGCTGACTGAATAGCTCTATTTATTATTTGGCATGTTTACCAACCACCTCAAATACCTTCACTACCTGTAACTGTGGTGCAGCATACATACTATTTGTGTTCAGATTTCTTCATTCAAGTGGGTTGTGCTACTCCCAAGCCCCACACTGCGGTTTGCTGAGGGTATTCATGGTTCCAGGGGATGAGGCTTTGGACTCAAGTGACCCTGAACTGTAGTGGACCTGTGAAGAGACACCTGGGTTGGAAATGGAGTCAAAATGTTCAAGGCATCTGTCCATGATGCTCAGGGCTTTGAGATACCCTATTTAGTTTCCTCAAGAGCAGTTCTCCTGAATGTGTTTTCTCCCACCAATGCTCATCTATATTTTTCCCTCCCATGTTTTACTGAAACTGGTCAAACCCAAGCCATTTATGCTTTCTAGCGCACATGAGCTCTGAGCCAATGGAGAGGAGATGCCTTGAAATGCAGCAGAGCAGGGGCTCGTCAGTATTGTAATGTTTGGGGAACTAACACACCCCATTTCCCCAGGCAACCTGTAGAGCATCTTCCCTTTGCACAGAGAATGGAGAGCCCTGGAAAAGCTGTCCTGGCAGAACACTTCCAACCTGGTCCCAGGGCACTGCTACCATGGACTTTGCTCCCCTCTCCTGTAAAGTGAGCTGAGGGATCTGGCTGTGTTGTCCTACCCTGAGCGCTGTCAGGATGTTCTCACCCTCCTTTGTCACCCTGCTGGCATCTTGATGGCTTGCTGCTCTGGTGACCATCCAGCCTTCCTCCCGCCGGTGCTGAATGTCCCACCCACCCTCCATTCAGATCAAGAGAAACAGCGCTGCTGCACTTCCCTGCACCACACAGCGATCCTTCAATTGTGTGACATTTGTCTGGAGAGCTCCATTGCTCAGGAAGGACCCTCTGCTTCTTTTCACCTGAGGTCTGGCAGCGCTTCCTGTAATCACAAGGATCCTGGTGCAAACAGGCAGAGAGACAGGAACAGGGTTTTAATAAAGCAAACTGAGGGGCTCCTGGAGGTATAAAACCATTCCAGACTGTACCAAAGTACATCTAAATCTGTCCATCCATGTACTCGCAGCAGGCAGCACCCTTTGTGGACCAAGGAGGCTGTATCTGCACCCAACCTCACTATCAGAGGCCAGCTTCTCCAAGAGACACCCACCCTTCACTGTGCTGCCCCAGGTGCTTTTACCTGGCTCTTCCCCTCCGGTTAGGAGCTCCAGGTCTCCAAACCAGGCCTTGCACCTCAGGTCGTCTCAGAGCATCAGCAGTCACTCTGGGACACAGCCCTGGGCCAGCCACCCCGCTGTGGCGTGAGCTGCAGCCGCATTAACACCGAGCACCAATGACTGGTTGCGCCAGCCCCAGCCCGGGCTGTGATTCATTTAACAGGAGCTGTAAAGCTGCCACCTGGGCAGCGGCTCTCCCGCCCTGGGTGATGCCGGTGTCAAAGGTGCAAGAGCCAGCTGGAGCCGGGCCAGGGTTATATTTAATCTTGCCTATAAATACAAATAAAGGGGCTGTATCTTGCGTGAGCAATGGGCGCACCATGGGAGTTACTGAACCTCCCAAAAATAAACCCCTGCCGGAGTGAAGGGAGCCAGGCTGCTCCTGGAGAGCGTCCACATGACGGGGCAGCCCCTTCCCAGCAGCTGCTCTGCATCAGCCGCTCCTTGTCCCTCTGCTTGGTTTAGCCCCCAAATGCCCAAGCACTAAATCAGCCTCGAGAGAGCTGTGTAGGAGCAAACCCTCTGCCTCCAGAGAGGGAAAACTCAGTGGATGCCATAGACCCATGAATCCCAGCCTGGTTGGAAGGACCTTAAAGCTCCTCCAGCTCCAACCCCTGCCAGGGCACGGACACGTTCCACTGGAGCAGGCTGCTCCAAGCCCCTGTGTCCAACCTGTCCCTGAGCACTGCCGGGGATGGGGCTGAAGTAACCGCAGCCCTTCGCACCCCGTTGTTAGCGGTCCGTCCCCGTTAC
>JANRGW010032882.1:31915-45574 GCA_024733675.1 Psilopsiagon aymara | reverse complement strand
ACTGTAAGGGTGATGAGGCACTGGAATGGGTTGCCCAGGGAAGTTGTGAATGCTCCATCACTGGTGGTGTTCAAGGCGGCGTTGGACAGAGCCTTGGGTGGCATGGTTTAGTGTGAGGTGCACCTGCTGATGCTGATGCTCTGATTAAAAGCGATCTTTCTTTTACATCCACCATCTTGCCAGGGCCAGATCCTCAACTGCACAGTGAAGTCTGAGTGATGGAGCTGGGTAAAAAGGAGGGCGTGATGGGAAAGCTGGGTGGCAACAGGGTTGTGTTTTGAGAAGAGCTGCCCAAGGAACAAGTGTGTACAAGATGTTTTCCCACTCCCTGAAGACTTCAGAGCATTTCTGTGGTTAGGGAGAGGGCCTGGACTCCATCAGAACAAGACCAGCAGCCTCGAAAGCCAGCGCCTGGCTGACTTGTGCTATGTTGTCAGGTGACAAAGGACACAACACCCTAAAGGTTCGGTGCCTGTGCCACAGGGCTGCAGTTCAGCTGAGCAGAACCAGCCTGAGCTGGAGCTCGCCCTGGGACAAACCAGCCAGATCTTTTGTTTCCACCTTTCCCACCAAGGGCTCCTGAGGATGAGAACTGACTTGCTTTCCCCACCTCTCAGTGCACACTGCGAAGCCCATCTTCCCCAGGCTGCAAAGGCAGACAGAGCAATGTGATCGGATACGGAGGTCTGGAAGCTGTGGGATGCTTTAAGCAGGCATGGATGATTTGGCAGTATAGACAATATTTGGGATATTTTTTTGAAGGAGAACCTATTATTAGAAGTGTTTTCATTCAAATTGTTTGAATTACAGTATCCCACTGAAAAATATTGGTGTTTTAATTTTTCATAAGAAATACAAACCAAACTGCAGAGCACTGCAGTGGCACCGAGGGATTAAAAATAAGGTAACATGAGAAGCTGGTGAGCTGGGTTGTCTGTCACCTGCCAAGACTTTAACTTCCAGTTGAATTCAGCAACTTTGCTCTTAAAGGTACTGAGGTTTCCAAGTAATAAAGTAAATGCAAAGATGGCAGGCAGTGCATTTAAAATATTTATCAGGGCCAGAGCAATAAATATATTCCATTCCCCCATTTCTATTTGTGAATTTACTTAAATGCAGCTAGATGATGTAATTTTACAAAGAACATAATATTATTCCCTCACAGTAATCATGCATTGATTGCCAATGCAATATGAGTGGTACAGAAAAACAAATAGGAAACCCGCATCCAGATTTCGTTATTTCTCTCCCACTGTGATCGCTCATTGGACTTGCTGTCCTTCTCTGTCCCATCTCTCCACTGCAGGCAAGAAGCTGAGTGTGCCAAGGAGGAATGGTGGTTTGCAGTGCATCTGTGCCACGCATTGTATGAAAGCTGGTCCTCCTGCTCTCACACGGACAGTACACACAGGGCACATTACATGCATGGCTGCTACAGCTTAAGCTCTTTGAAACACTGTGTCAGCTTGTCTTCTGATACCCCAATAAAACAGAGCTTTGGAGCATTAAGTTTTCAAGATGTGAGTGGATATTTATACCATTGCAGTCCATGGAATGGCTGAGCCTTTCTGCCAGGTGGCTATTTTATTTCTTCAGGATTCAGTGCACTTTCTATTGATGCTAGTGTCAAGCCTCCCACTTATGATACTGGGAAAAGAAACTGTCTATTGTCATAACAGCACGTTGTATGTGAAATCTGATAATGAGGATTTTGTAAATATGGCACTGCACTGATTTAGTTGATTTAATGTCTTTTCCGTGCCTTGATCTGCAGCAACTTCGTCCTTGGAACTAAATTACATTTCACAAGCAATCAAAACACAGAAGAAAAGAAAAAGAGGGATGGTTTGGATGCTGGGGGCTGCTGCATTTCACAAATGATAGGGAAATTTCTGTCTCGAGAGACACTGATGCTTTTATCTGCAGGTGGGAGCTGGGAGGCAGGAGCAGGTGCCTCTCATATTGGCAAGCTCTGTGAAAGCCTGTACCACCTCTGAGTGGAAAGCTCTGTGGGCGCTCCTGCGCTCCATGAATCGTTGCCAGCTGTCAAAGGAAAATGGTTCAGCACTGAGTCTCCCGGGCTGTGTTCTGGCCAACATTCAATCGGATTACAAACCAATTGCTCCAGCCTGTCCCAGAAGCAGGAAACCACCGTCAGCTGGCTGGTGGGATCTGGTCTCGGTGACAGACAGTGCTGCTTCTCGCCTGCCGCAATCTGTTAGCAGCTGTCCCTTCTTCCCGAAGCTGTTGGAATGATGAAATTCCCAAGAAAAAGTGACAAAAAACCTTAAAACAGGAGGAGGGGAGGACTGATAGCTGTGTGACTGCAGGCAGCTTTTCCCCAGGCTCTGGTTTCTTGGCAAAACATCTGAATCTCTAGGGACCACATCCTTCAAAAGCACTACTGCTCACGTGTAAGCAAATATCTTTCTCCAAAGTAAGAAAACTGCTTTTATTTCACATATATTTTGGCTGTGGACAGCCTGCATGTAGATTGTCATTGGTATCAAGTCAAAGACCTGGCCAGTTCTATAGGTAGCAGGACTAATCATAATTTGTAATCAAAACATTTTGGAAAAAGAATGAAGTTTCTTATTTGGGGACTAAATCAGGCTCTGGTTATTTGTGATTAAAGACAAGACACTCATGAGAAACAGATTGCCACACATGCACCTTGTTTTGTTTCTTCCTTCTCCCTCTGCAGCACTGACTGCTATGACATGCTGAAGGACTTGGTGATGGATCTGAGTAGGATTCCTCAGCCAAAGCCCCACTTCAGCCCATTTGTAAGATGGGCCTTCAGCAGGATTCACTTGGAAGAAGTCATCATCTTCACTTCATTTGTGGGCCCAAAGCATTGAAGATGTCACGTGTCAGTCTTATCAACGTTTTAAGACTAAGTATAAACGTGTGTAAGGCAGCAGAATGCTGCTGAAGCACTTGGCTGATGCCGCTGTGTAAGAAGAGCCAGTGGTGGAGCGTTACTAGGCTGCCTGAGGGCTCCTTTGCTCTGAAGGGCTGAGACCTGGAAGAGTGAAAGGTAGAGAAAAACAGGGAGAGGTGGACACCTGAGGTGTAATCTGGAGCCTCTTCCCATGGAAATGATGGGGGAGACAAGCTTTGGTGCCTCTCTCTCCCATGCACCTTAACTTCCCATTCTTTTCCTCTCTATTTCTAGTCCCATAGGAAAAAACATTGCTATTAAAGCAAAGCTCCAGGGAGCTAAAATACACATAGGGATTCTTTGGAGGAAAACTTGGCTCTGGTAAATTCAACAGCAGTTTTGGAATCAACTTCAATGGAGGTTGAATTTCACATTTCCAGGACCGTACAACGCATTGCCTGCTCCCTGCTGGCCTTTCTATCACAACCGTATGGAGCCTGGTGCTGTCCTGTGAAATTCACCATTCTTTTGTGATAAATCACATCCTTCTATCAAGGGGTAACAACAAATAAATACCCCTAAATCATCTGGAGAGTGGCCTCAACAGTTTCATGTATCACTGGGCACCATGACCAGACCTTTGTAGTTTCAGAGGGAAACTGCTGGGAATCAAATGTTTCTGCAGAGGTGGTTTATTTGGGGGACATCAGAATATTCCAGTGATCCAGACTTAGTTATTTTTGGTGTCCCTTTCCATAGGGTGCTGGCAACCTATTTAAATCCAGGGGACCATGACTAGTTATTCAAGTTTTGCTGTGCTGGATTTGTGCTGTGTGTATTTTGGAAACAAAGCCAGCTCTGAGCAGCAGATAGAGCGATGCCACAGCCCACATCAGTGAAAAGCTCTTGTGATTATTTTTTTCCCCTCTTCCATTTTCAGTGAAGGCTGTGCTCTGTTCTCCTGCTTCCTATATTTTATTGCCAGTGTGGAATGCTTTAAAAACGCCATGAAGGAATGTGTTACTCAGTAGGATTTAACACTGCGTTTCACTCCCTGTGTGCTTTCCAACAGCAGTGAAGCTCTGAAGCACCATTCTGATGATTGAAAGAGCACAAGTTTTTTCTCTTTTGTTAGTATAACTCTGGGGCTATTGACAACAGGTTTCGAATGTAACATGCAGAGCCCATGTTGCCTTAAATGCATGATGATTTTGACATGAGTGCCCTGATTTTCTGAGGTACTTGAACATCTGAGGATCCCAAGCTGACAGTCTTCAACTGCTCAGCAAATGTGACCAGACACTGGAGATTCAAAAACATGATCCGAAGAGTGAGCCACCCAAATCTGTGAAGTACTTTCTCCTCATCCCCACTTTCCTTTCCTGTTCCTGGGAGAATTCATCTGATTTCTTCACTTCTACCTTTCAAAAGCACTTCTGGAGCCATTATTTCACCGCCCTGGAAGGGGCCTGGGATCAGGGAGTGTATCCAGCCAAGGGTGACTCAGCAGTGAGAAGCGGTTGTCGGTTACAAACCTGCCTCCCACAGGGGCTCTGGGAAGAGTCATCAGCGTGTGCGTGCAAACACCTTGGCTCGGTCGGCATGATGCAGCGCAACATCTGCCTCCGCTGCCAGTCTGTCACGTATGCCCACGTAACACCATCCTCTCAGCAGCCAGGCACTCACAGTGCAGCTCCCCTTGCGGTCCTACCCCAGCTGGCAGCACAGCATCCCTCAGCTGCCTTTCCCCATCTTTGGTCTGTATCCCTCTGCAGACCTCTGCTACTGGTAGGGGTGATTGGCTCTTTGGGAAGCCCCTGGCAGAAGATAGGGCTGTAGTCTTTTATACACTGTATAGCTTTATCCACTCCGATGATGTGATGATGTGAGGTGTCCCTCTTTGTCTCCCCCAAACCCTCCGTCATGCTGGTTTGGCTGTGTCCTTTGGGATAAGATGGCAGCTGCACAGGAGTGGGATGCTCAGAGATTCCCATCTCCACTGTGGACTTATCACATGAGGGTATAAAGGCAGGCAACTTCTCTGTTCTCTGTATTTAAAGACTGAAGAAGCAACTCTGACCTACCAATATTAAAATAACTTAAGAGCCTGGGCAGTGCCTCATGAACTGATCATTGCCAGAAAAGGAAGATAAATATAAGCTGGAAAAAGCCTCCTTCCATTGCCATCTAATTCCCATAACTTCTACCTGCCTCACTGGGCCCTTGTATCTCAGCACAAGCAAAATCACTTGGTTATCCCACCTAGAGACAGAATCCTGGTGCAATGCACAGCAAGCACTGTCAGGTAGCTGTAGTCAAGAGCAAATTTCCTTAGAAATATTGGTGAAAGACGGAGGAGGTGGATGATAAACCAAGGGCTAGCACAGAGTGTGTCCTGCAGAAGTCACTAGAGCTGCTTTGGAGTCATCAGCAGGAGCCTGGGCCATTTTGTGGACCTCATTCTTCCACTCTTGTGAGCAGTTCTGGAGCAGGATGGCTTTGAAGTCCCTTTCAGACAGTCTGTGGCCAAAGAAATGTGTGCATCTGAGATGCTACAGATTATTAGAAATGTCCTTAGTGATGCAGTTGCTCAGTTCTTTGTTCTGTGAGTTATAATGAGGGGGTTTGTCAAAAAAGGGTCTGAAGCCTAAAGGCTGGCCTCCTCTCCTGGAAGATGCACCAGTGGGATGCTGTATGCTTTAGCAGTCTGCTGTATTCCTTTCAGATGCTGTCTTGCTCCATGCAGAGGACGTCCTCAGTTCTGGAATCTGTGTCATTGACCAGAAAGCAGAGCATTTCCAGGTTGCTGGGGGGAAAAGATCCTCACTCAGCAGTGTCACTTCACCCCAGCACCACTATGAGCACTCAGAGCTTGCTGATGCCAGCCAAAAGGAGGGTAGGCAACCATAACTGCATCCTACCTCGTTTCCAGCTGGTTTTATGGCTTTTACTACAGACTTGCTGATTTCCATCACCACCGCTTCTCACATGCTTCTCCTTGACCATGCCTTTTATTACAAAGACATCGACTGGTGGTGTAACATTTTCTAGTGTGAGAAAGACAGGCCCTTGTTACATGCGTAAAGAAATTCCTGCAGCATGTCTATTTGCTTGTGCTTTTCCTCTGTGTACATAGCCTATAACTATTTTTATCCAGCCAGACACAGACCTTTTAAAGTTATCTCTGCTTATTTTCAAAACCCTTAATATTTGGCATGCATCATATTAGTCTCACTGATAATGTGTTGCTTTTCTTCCCTATTCCCTTCATTCCTTGCCTCTTCTCCTCAGTGAATCCCAACCCATGGTCTCCTCCCAGACAGGCACAGGCTGGTTTCAGTGTGATTTAACCTAGCCCATTCCCCAACCTCAAATTAATAGAAGCTTCTCACAATAGTCAATCACAGTGCTGGTGGCTTATTTCCAGCTCTTAAACTTCCAAACCTATTTATAGCTCAAAAGGCTTGAAAAGAGATCATTAAGGGAATACACTGGCGAATGCAGAACAGATCTGATTCTAGGGTTTTCTTGATGCAATTACTTACTGTAAATAATAACGTTTGACACCTGCTTTCCTCTCACATATAAATCTCAGACCAACTGACATCTCTGCATGCACTCAGCCTCTCTCAGCCCGAGTGCAGCAGAGGAGCTCTCCTAGAGGTTCTCAGACTGACATCATGTTCCAGTCTACTGATGTTATTTTTGCTCTAAATTCCCTGACTTACTCTTGCTCTGTCTGCGACCCCACTCACGCTCCTCCTCCCTTCAGAGGCTGAAGCATGAGTGAAATAGACCTTCACAGATTTGAATTATATCAAAAATAGAGCACTACAGTGCTCAGTGGTGACATTCAATGGAGACCCTGAGCTCCTTGCTTTATTCTGAGGCCATTAAGCATTATCATTCATCTATAAAATATAGCACAGTTACACACTGATGCAGAGAGATGTTTTTTTTTCCCCTATTCCTTCATTTGCCTTCACTATTAACATAGCATGAATGCCAGTGAGGCTCAGGAGCTCCATCCTAGTCCTGCTCTACAGTGACAACCTGGATATATTTATTGTGCAAATGATGCTTTGTTGTTTACCTTTGGTTCTGATCAAACCTGCCAACTTGCAGTTACTGTTTGAAAGCCAGTGCCAAGGTGGGAAGTTCAAGACCCATTAAAACTGACAAACCCCAACAGGACTCATGCTGACAATTTAGCCACATGCGGTTATTGTGAGCTTTTTATCCCCAAATTCAGATTGTTTCTGTTTCACTGTCACCCTTCAGCAATAAGTGCCATTTTGCTGCTGGCCATGAAAGTTCATCTGTGATATGCACTGGTTTGCAGTTTCTTCCTGTGGATTTAGGCCAGTGTTACAAGGACAGTCATGTTGGCTTAACCAAGCAAAGCATCCACCTGCACCTTATGCAGCCCGACAGATATCTCAAACACTAGATACGTCCTTTCATAACCATTTTTCACTAGGTATTTTCTCTAAACATCAAGCCCACGTTCTCCCAAGAAGTGTCGGTTGGTAAAGGATTGATTTTCCCTGAAGTATTCCTTCTTGCTGTGAATCAGCCTTTCCATTGAATCTTTACAGTGGGCCTTGAGAAAGGTTTCAAAGTCCATTTTATTTTCCCTGAGCCATCATCAATATGCAGATCAGAGGGCTCATTCCGAAGAGTGCTGGCCATGCTTGGGAAGTGCTGTGATTTGAGGACTCCTCTATTTACATAGACATGCTCTCCTTATACCCAGATAAAGCACAGCAGACACCTCATTGAGATTTCCCCTAGAAAATAAGGCAAAAATTAGCTTTACTGTGATGCCCATCTTAGAATATTAGGTCTTGCCTCTGAGGATTCAAATGGACCTTGTTGTCTTGGGTACCTTCTGGGTGAGGGAGTATAACATAGTGATAAAATGGGGACATGGTTATATTAGATAGTAAGTGGGGTAACAAGTGGGGAGAGGAGCTAGGATGGCGGTTCTTTAGGGCACCAGCAGCTATGACTTGGGGATGAGACCAGAAATGTGTCTGTAGACATCAAGTGCATGTCTAAACCTTGTCAGGTTCCACAAAGGTTTTCTTCTACTCCTGTGCAGAGCTTGACCTGGTTGTTCTTCTCACAGCTCCTATAATGGGCTGGATAAAAAGCCCTCTTATCTGCTCCTTCAGTCTATTTGTGCAGGGCACAATCACTTTGGAACCATGATGGACTTGGCAGAAAGATTCACTAATATTCCTCCTTGATGCGTTCACTGCACTGTGTTTACATGTCTTTGTCCACAGCACGTGCATCACCACTTTTATTCCAGCTCATCCTTTGGCCCAGCTACACCTCCTTTATATCTGAGCAGAGACTCTCTGGAGCAGAGACCTGTTGGCTCTGTGGAGGTGCCAGCTGCTCTTTAGGGCATGAAAAATTATGGCCCCGGATGGGGCCAAGCTGCTGATGAATAGCAGTCGTGGTGCCAAGTCGCTGATGACTCTCAAGCCTGTTGGCGACTCTCCTGGCTACACCTGTACTGGTGAGCTGGTGCCAGTGCCCGCCCTTTGGTCCTGAGGCCAGCTGGCATGGGCTGGCTGTGTTGCTAGTTTTAGCTTTCAAAGCAAGTTTCCAAACTTCTTATTGTCAATATTCGCAGGTCCATGCTAACTCATGGGCCTTTGTTGAGGAGAGCACTGCTTACCCCGGGCTATAATCATACCACTCCAACAGCTTCACAGTGTTGAAGTTATCATAGAATCACAGACTGGTTTGGGTTGGAAGGGACCTTAAAGCTCATCCAGTTCCAACCCCCTGCTATGGGCAGGGACTCCTTCCACTAGAGCAGGTTGCTCCAAGCCCCATCCAACCTGGCCTTGAACACTGCCAGGGATGGCACAGCCACAGCTTCTCTGGACAATGTGTTTCAGTCTTTCATCATCCTCACAGGGAAGAATTTCTTCCTAATATCTATTCTAAATCTCCCCTCTTTCAGTTTAAAGCCATTGCCCCTTGTCCTATCCCTACATGCCTTTTAAAAAGTGCTTCTCCAGATTTCCTGTAGGCCCTTTTTAGGTCCTGCAAGACTGTTACAGGATGTCCCTGGAACCTTTTCTTCTCCAGGCTGAACAGCCCCAACTTTCTCAGCCTGTTTTCACAGCTCCATCCCTCAAATTGTCTTCATTGCCCTCCTCTGGACTTGTGCGAGCAGGCCCATATCCATCTTGTGTTGGGGGCCCCAGAGCTCAATGCAGTACTTTGGGTAGGTTCTCATGACAGAAGAGTAGAGGGGGAGAATGTCCCAGTGTCTGGTCTCTGCTACTGCTCATGACAAACAAATGCCCACTTACTTTCTGGTTTAGTGATATCTTCTTTCTAAACATGAAGGACTTTTTCCCTGCCTGGTTGTTGAGTTTCTGTGAACCCCCTCATTGTCTCCCAGTTCTCAGTGCATGTGTCCCCAGGGCAGATTGGCAGTGACGTTATGTGTGTGTCTTCATCACAAGTAAAAAGTGGCAGCAGTCTTGCAGTGATACGGCAGAAATCTCTTGTTTAAGGTCAACACTTACCTTACTTACTCACAGCAAGATAATCCCAGGCTGGTATTTCTGCAAGGTAGACACATCCTATGCCCCAGGCCTTCTGAGGTTTGAAGATCCTGGAGGATCAGGTCCTAAATATCTCACTAAAGGTCATGAGGAAGGTCTGAACAGGATATGGAAACAGCTCTTCCCAGTCCAAAGCAAGCACTGCAGCCCCTGGAGCACATTTTTATCACATTTAATAGGTGGTGGAGCCTTTATGTCCTTTACATTTTCTTCCATCTGTGATAACACAAAAGACCAGCCTTAGTTCATATAGGCCAGGATCATAGCTCCGAAAGTAGCCGGAAAGCAGGTCTGCCCCGTAGGGCAATAGTCTAAAGGCCTTAATTGTACATACATTTGTATATTACAGCTCAGAGGTGAGTAAAAAAACTTCCATGACAGTGATATCCCTGAGAAGGCTGACAGCAAAATAATCCTGGAAGACAGAAAGGGTGACACAAGGGAACACAGAGGAGCAAAAGAAAATGTGGGGTTGTCTGTTGTCCATGGCAAGCTCAGAGTAGGACCTTGCTAAAGAGGGGCTGATAGAGAAAAGGGAGCCCTAGGTACCAGGCTGGGGCAGGAGGGCATGCAGAGCTTTCTTGCTCAGAAGAGGGCTGCGAGGGCAGCACACCAGCAGCATGGGAAGAGTAATGGGAAAGAGCAAGGACAGGTAGATATGCAGCAGAAGGCCAGCTGTATCTTGGGTTGCATCCAAAGGAGCATGGCCAAAAGGTCAAGGGAGGTGATTCTCCCCCTTCTGCTCTGCTGTGGTGAGACCCCATACGGAGTACTGCATCCAGCTGTGGAGTCCTGAGTACAGGAAGGACATGGACCTGCTGGAGAGGATCCAGAGGAGGCCACAAAAATGATCAGAGGGACAGAGCACCTCTCCTATAAGGAAAGCCTGAGAGAGCTGGGGTTGTTTAGCCTGGAGAAGAGAAGGCTCTGGGGAGACCTTGTTGAGGCTTTTCAGCTCAAGGAAGAGGCCTATAAGAAAGAAGAGGAGAGACTTTCTAGTAGGGCTTGCTGTGATAGGATGAGGGGTGATGGTCTGAAACTAAACCAGGGGAGATTTAGGCTGGCTGTGAGGAAAAGATTCTTTATGATGAGGTTGGTAAAACACTGGCACAGGCTGCCCAGAGAGGTGGTGGATGCCCCACTCCTGGAGGCATTCAGGGCCAGGCTGGATGTGGTTCTGGGCAACCTGGTCTAGTTGAATATGTCCCTGTTCATTGCAGGGGGGTTGGACTAGATGACTTTGGAAGGTCCCTTCCAACCCAAACTATCCTGATTCTGTGTTGTCTGCAGAGAGCTGCTGCAAAGGGAAGTGCACCTAACCTTTGCCAACTCTAGCTCTGCAGATACTCCAAGACGAGTTCCCTGGGGAACAGACATACTCGAGGGCAAAGCAGGTCTCACCTGGGACAGCTCTGGTGAGTCCTGGAGCAGACCCTGGCGGGTGCTTGTCACATTAAGGATGCGGTGGTTCAATCTGCCGGCACTAGCACTAGGCAAAAATGGGGGTGAGGCAATCACCTCTTAATAACACAGGGTTCACCCATCTCCCCACTTACTAAACCAGCAGTATTTTAATGCAAGCTCTTCATTTCCTACCATGCTCAGATCCTGGGGTCTTGTTTTAGCTGTCACATCCAGTCTGTGAAGAGAGGCAGGTTCTGTATCTTAGTCTGCGGGATGATTTTCTGTTTGCTCTTCTGAATGACTTTGCCCAAAGGACTGATAATAAAAAAAAGTGAAATCTGGTGTCAAAATAATTTCTCTGAGCCTGGAACATACATTCTTTTTTCATTATTCTTGACATTTTCTTTTATTTGTGGCTTTTCCCCTCTCCGCTTACATTCAGTGTTAGAGCAAAGTAAAACATGGAATAGATAATTCTGCTTTCACATTTCTTGGCTAGCATTAACCCACTCCCATGTAGATATATGGGAGCTCTGCACACCACATATGGTCTTTGTGCTCCTGTGATTTATGAAGACACATAATTTTCCATTCACACGTGCACAAGAGCGTGGTCAGGTGAAAGATGCTTTGTCTCCTGCTATTGGGAGTTCTCTTGCTATTTAACCAGAGCCAAAAGCTACAGAAGCATCCCAGAAGCAACCTCATCCACTCATCCAGCAGCAAAATAAAAGGAAATGCTCCATATTGTCATACAGATTATACAAAGTCAATCTTGTTAGGTCCTTCAATCTGCTGGCCAAGTGGGGTGATGCTTCCAAGAGGAGGGGAGCTAACCCCGTGCTTCATGGTTATTAATCATTCAGGTGGGAAGCTGGCATCTGGAAGGGAACAGACCCTCCCTCTGCAGCATTTGGAGGGATGGCAGGGTGTCTGGTGGTGTTCTATGCTGTGGTGAAAAATCGAGAGGAAGAGGGCCCATATTGCTGAAAGGCTGCTTACAGCGATGTTGGGTGCTAATTGTACCTGGTGCCGTGGTCTGTAATGATGCACCAGCGTTACTGCTCCCACTCTGTGTGGCTCTGGAGGCCCTTATTGTGTAGGGAGCAGGAGCCAAACAGCAGCTGAGCGAGGTTGGAAAGGAACAGGAGTAGATGACATTGTTTCAGTGCTAATCCCCAAGTAAGGCTGTTTTAGGAAGAGCTCATCTCGTGGTGACGCCATACAACATATAACCTTTGGCACACTGGGGGGATGGTTTCTCCCCCTCTCAGCCCTCTTCATCTCTTCCTAAAGCGCTTCCTCCTTACCCCAGTTTTCAAGTGCACTGTGAAGGACCTGGTCTGCTTCTAAACACATGCAGGGGTATTTCATAGGTTTAGCAAAGGCAGGGGCAGGTTTCTGAATGGGTGCCATCACTCTGACAGTTGTGTTTGGGAGACAGCATCTCTGAACCTGTATGTCACATCTTGGGGTCAGATGTGCTTGGCTGGCACCATGGCTAAATCTTCCAAAGGCAGTGCAGGGTAAGCATTTGTGCTCTCAGTCTGGATAAAATGCAAGCTGACACGTTTCACCCTTCATATTGACATTACAGAAGCTCTTTAAACAACGTATTAGGTGAGGTACTGACACGGAGGACTCGGTGGTCCAGCTCCTGTATCCCAAAGAAAATGAAGAAGGTGGACAAATGACAGTTGTGCCAGGTGGGTTGTTTCAGTCCAGCTATGTCTTTAATATCCACAGATGAAGAATGGCTTAAGTGAAAGCTATTGTTCACTCTGGGATCCTTGGCAAATCACAGTGCCACAAAGCTTAGATTGGATAGATTAGATAGCAAAGATAGATTGGATGCTACAGTCAGTTGGTCATAGTGAGCTCCTAAAGTCACTGCAAAAACAGGATTTGCCTTGTGCCTGAAACAAGGGACTGGGAATCTCCTGGCATCTGTCACAATCTCCACCACAGGTTTGAAATGGTGGCTCAGGGTAAGGCTTTGTTTTTCTGCCTCACTGTTCTGCTGCCTGAACTAAGCAGTATTTCCTGCCTTGCAGAAGTGCTCGTGCTGGGAGGTTAGCAAGGTGTTCCGGGAGCCTCGTGTGGGGTGGCCACGGCTGGGAATTCCAAGGAACGTTCACTGCCAGGGCATGTATTAAGTAACTGCTTCTTTTTTCCTGTTGTGGCTATTGCTGTCCGGCAGCAGCAGTGGGAACGCAGCAGTGAATGCATCATCCCTGTCCTCTG
This sequence comes from Psilopsiagon aymara, assembly GCA_024733675.1. Taxonomy (NCBI): domain Eukaryota; kingdom Metazoa; phylum Chordata; class Aves; order Psittaciformes; family Psittacidae; genus Psilopsiagon; species Psilopsiagon aymara. The sequence continues at coordinate 32,446 of JANRGW010032882.1, read as the reverse complement.
ACATAAGGGAGGAGCTGGGCCACAGGTTGAGTGCGGGAGGTTTATGCAGGTGGGATGCACAAATGTTTTTTAATGGAGATAAACACGTTTTGCTGGCACTGGTGATGCACATGGCGTGAACAGGTCACAGAGCTGCTTTGAGCAGACACACTCTGCAAATACTGCTTGTTTTGCAACAAACAGGGAGTGATTGGGACACACAAAGGAATTGGCAGTGCCACCATGAGAAAATCATAAAGGCGCTCACATGTGACGTGTTCACAGAGTTCACACACCAGGACACCTCTGAAGCTTGGATCTGAGAAAGAAGAGAACCAGGGCTTCAGATGCTGAGATATTCAGTGGGGTTTAAGCACCCAGCTCCTTTCAGCATGTAAAATAACAACAACTTGGTAAGGATGCTGGGGATGCTGGGGAGGGACTCTTCATTAGGGACTGTAGGGACAGGACGAGGTGTTAACGGGTTCAAACTTAAACAGGGGAAGTTTAGATTGGATATGAGGAAGAAATTCTTTACTGTAAGGGTGGTGA
>JANRGW010032882.1:0-31815 GCA_024733675.1 Psilopsiagon aymara | reverse complement strand
AGGGAGGTTGTGAGTGCTCCATCCCTGGCGGTGTTCAAGACCAGGTTGGACAGAGCCTTGGGTGGCATGGTTTAGTGTGAGGTGACCCTGCCCATGGCAGGGGGGTTGGAACTGAATGATGTTAAGGTCCTTTCCAACCCCAACTATTCTATGATTCTACAATTCTAATGAATTTAATACAAAAGTGGGCCCTAATAATGCACTTTCCTCAGTTCAGGCCAATGATTCCTGGCTTGGGCTGCAGGAGGTGTTGTCAGAGGAAGTTAGAGGTTGGTGTTGGTAGTGGCCAAAGGCCCAGCTCCAGTCTGGCTCCCACAACAGAGGATCAGATGTGCTTCAGAAGAGGATAAATCAGGTACCTGTAATTACCCATGGGCAATCAGGCGAGGAGGGAAACTGTTTCCTGATTGCACAGCAAGCCATTTATTTGTCACAGATTTGGGGCTGATTAGCTCCTTTCTCGATATACAGAATTTCCTTCTTATTTGTCCCCAAAGCCCAGCCCTGCAGTTCACCAGACGATTCCTCCCAGCAGGTAATTCTGATTAAATAGAAAGTGCTGCGAGGTCTCTTTAGGACACAGGGATGACTAACTCTGCAGCAAGTATCTCCTGCATGTATCGAGCAATGAGCTTCAGCCGAAAGCCCTAGAAGCAGGTTCTGGCCTCCTTTGCACCAGCTGAAGTCTCAAGTAACTCCAGTAGCTTCACAGGATCTATCTGTCCTTTTCAAGTACAAATAGTCCGAACTCTGAAGTGACCTCCCTGCTGTGTGCAGCAGCAGTTATTTTATATAGGCAAGGGTGAATCCTACTGCAGCTGGTTTTGGAATGATTTCCATTTCAGACAGTGCTCTGGCAGACAAGGTCCAACCTGGGGTAACCCGGCCTACTTTGGGCTGTGTTTTATGTAAGATGACCTTCTTGAGCACTCCAAGTCTGAGGTGCTCCTAGAAGGGCTGCCTTCCCACCCTTCCCTCAGTATGGTGATTCATAAACAGGACCTGGTCCACCCCTTGCTGACACACAGTGGAGAGACAAGTAATTGAGATCTTTGACACAAATAGCCTAAATTCTGCCCTTCATCACCTCTAAACCAAAGTGGTGACTTGGATGAAGGAGGAAAAACAGGAGAAAAACTGAGGCAGAAGACTTAATGAGTAAATTTAGGTAATTTCAGTCTAATAAGTTAGGGATTACTACAGTATTTTGGACTGGACACACACTACCTGGATCCTTCACTACTGCAGTCTGTATATGTCAGGAGCTATCTTGGTACATCAGAGAGGGGCACAGCACACGGGACATTCATAGAATCATAGATTAGGGTTGGAAAGGACCTTAAGGTCATTCAGTTCCAACCCCCCCACAATGGACAGGGACACCTCCCACTAAACCATGTCACCCAAGACTCTGTCCAGCCTGGCCTTGAGCACCGCCAGGGATGGAGCATTTACAACTTCCCTGGGCAACCCATTCCAGTGCTTGCTGCATTATGCTTTAGACCAAAACTGACCTTTCCTCCTTCCCTTCAATATTGCCTGCAGGAAGACTTCGGCTACCCCTGGGTTTTATATTATTGCAGAATGAGGCTCATTTTCCACCTGAAGCTTTCCATGGCAGGATGTAATTGTCAGACACTGCTCTGCTCACTCTGTGCACACTCTCTGACAGCACTGACATGTTTATTATGATTAATAAACATTATTATTCATAGCACAGTGGCAGCTAGAGAATCTAATGATACATTAGGGCCCTGTTACTCTAGGCTTGGTAGAAACTCATAGGCAGGAGCATTAATTTCAATAGACAAAGAATGTTATTGCTGTTTAACAGGTGAGACCCAGGGAGGTTTGAGAGTTCGTCCCATGCCTCACAGGAAGCTTTGCAGAATCAGAAGCTGAACTCACATCCCCTGAGCTCCAACCTCTAATTTTATTGAGATGGAAATGTAGGAGGAAAACTACTTGTGTGCAGCCTCGTGCATCACAGGATACACTCATTCCCTCAGCCCTGTAGAGCTGAAGCACTTCTGGGGCTTTTTTTGTTGTTTGGGGTTTTGTTTCCTTTCCCTGGTGATTATTTCATCATTTCTTCCTTGACTTGCAGCTTGTGAGTCACTGCTGTGCAGAGAGAATTTCCACCCAAACCACCCAGTTTTAATCAGAAAATCAAACGCTATTTCCTTGTTTGTCTTCCCCTTTCTTCTTTATATTAAAGCAGTTACAGATTGGGCTCAAAAAAACAAAACCCAGGATCCGTTTGGGCTAACATCTGTCTTTTACTACAGCCGATACCAGTTCACCTTCACAAAGGCTGGTGTGAAGAGTTTTAACACCCCTTTACTGCTAGATTTCCGTGCTCTGCTGGCAGTGGGGTAAACCTTGCCCTCTACAGAGCATTTTGCATGGTCCTGTACAAATGTCTCAGGTTATTTCTAGTTCACTTGAAACATGAAGTGATGCCTCCCTGGTCTCTACCTCAACAACTCAGCTGAGATTAAAATTCAGATTGAAAACTCAGCCCCATTCTGTTGTTCCTGAATTTGCCGACTGCTGTGTCCTGCTTGGCAAGCAGCTTGAGACCCATCTCTGTATCCTGGGCTATGTATCCATGACTGGGCCATCCCAGTTTTCTGCATCTACCCCTGCTTCAGCTTCTATACTCCTCCCCCTCCATGCAGGTGGTCTGTGTTTCAGTGTTGAACTCCGGTGCCTTGAAAACTCAGTACTCCCATGGTATGAGCAGAAATCATTTGCTGTTGTAATTTGGGTGAGAAATGAGGTGGTGAAGGATTGTCTCAGCATCAGCGTTTGATTTTCTCTTAGCTGCCATGCTTCATTTCCTGGCATCCTCAGCCAGTGATTATAACCTTGCCAGCCTACACCATGCTGTAGATCCTGTCCCAAATGAGACTGTGAGGCTACAGTCCCTTCAAAACCTTGGGCAGACCTGTGGGCCATATGGGGACAGCCAGGCACTCAGCACATAACCGGGGACTGTTCTTGGTGTTGTCCCACGTGTAGGATTTCCACAGATGGAGAGAAGTCATCCCCTCTTCCTCCAGAGAGGCAGCTGCTTTAGGATACCCTATACAAGCATCACCTCTCATGGCTGCTCAGAGGAAGGAGGAACCTTTCTCTGGAGTAACAACCTCAGTAGCTAGCGAGTGCTGTGGATTGGTAAAACACACAGGCCTGTGATCACAGAGCAGGGGAACAGGTTAACAGAGCCCACAGAGAGCATCTTTCACTGCACAGGCAGAGAATGGGTGGAATAGCAGTGCCCATGCTGGAACTGGCTGGGGTACAGGGGCTTACAACACTCATCTCCTCCAGAAAGCAAACCAACATAAACCAGGCCTACAGGCAGTGACTGGAGGTAGAACAACGTACAGTTATTAATGTTCCCACACTAAAAAGCCTGTGGTACAGACTCCCTCCAGAAAGATGACCCTTCAGCACAGAGAGATTGCTTTCCAGCACTGCTGCTCCAGCTCACACATCACTTGGCATAGATACCTTTTACAGGCTATAAATACACAGATGCCAATTCCCTGGCAAATGCAGTCAAGGATATGGACCTGAGGGTCTTTTTGCCTCATGGTGGACTGCAACCCAGTTCAGCAAAGTGCTTTCCTTGCTGTGATGTTAATTTTTGCAAGGGAGGTAAAACAAAACAGACTTCTCCTCAGAGGAAAGAACAGATGGTAAAATCTCAAGGCGTGCTGTGCTTTGAGTAAAAAGAAGGCATCATGAATGACTGGATTTGAAGGCAAAGACTAGATATGATTTAGCCTGTTCTCTCCTATTCCCTTTATTTAAGGACAACAGCTGACTGCTTTTCCACTGTATTTGAAAGGCTGCTTCAAATGGCATGTTTCAACTGCAGGCATCTGCTCCTTCCAAAACACTCAACAGCCCTGGCGCTTCGGAGCTCCATTTACAGCTGTCAATTTCAGGGCATTAAGCACCCAACCCAAAAGGCTTCCAGGTCAATACTCACGTGTGGATACACTTGAAGATATATGGTGCCTTGAAAACAAAGGGCTTCTTTTTTGCTTTGGAGAAGTGAGACTGTTTGACTCTTCCTGTTTCAGTGCTGAACATATCAAACATCTGCAAATTTAATCATAGATGCCAAGTAGTAAGAGATCATATAATGGTTGTGAAGAAGCACATTCATTAACATGGTTGAAAGCCTTCAAGCCTGCTCATCTATTCCCTGAGGACCCACTTCATGGGGAGGTTGACATTCTTCCTACATCTTTCCTCTCTCTTGGGCATAATAGACCCACCTCCTCCTGAGTGAAGAGAGGTACTCTTCGTGGGCCATCCACTGAATGCACACAAGAAAGGGATCTTTTGTGCCATTTCCCCCCCAGCATCTTCATGAATATAGGTCCTGGTAGACTGGAAGTTAAAACTGAGATGTTCCTAACTGTAGCCTCAGCTTACAACCGCCCTGGTGTTTGCATTTACTTTGACAACAGTTGCATCGCAGTTCCCGTATCTTTGTGGTTTTGCTTTCTCTGTGCTTTGGTATTTTAAACCAAGAGCTGATGTCGAAATACATTTGGGTTTTCCCGAATTTCCCACTTTTGATGGCAATCTTGTGAGCCCTCCCAAACCACAGAGACGTATGTGTGGTGAGTGAGGGAGTCCTCTGAACAGCCAGACATGCAGGGAGCGGCACTGACTGTTCGGCATGTCTCACTCTGAGTCACCGCTGAACCCATCAGTGGAGATGGGGAAACACAGAGGTTATCAAGGTACCACGTTCTGAACGAAACAGAAAAAACACACCTTGGGTTCACAGGTATTAAACTTGTGGGGAGAACACTTATTAATATTGCTATTTAAAATGAAATAATAACAGAAGAGCGAGCTCCCCTGGATCAAAAGGTCCTGTGTGAAACACTACCTGGTATCAGATCCCTTCAAACACTGAATGAAGAGCTCACCAATTAGCAGTGTGTGTGAAGGGCTCTCTGACCTAAGCTCAATTTACTCAGCACACATTATCTGACGGCTTGGAAGTGAGAGGGAAGTTGTTGTCCCCAGGAGGCAGAGGGTCACTGTGACCTAATGTCTGCATTTGCAAGGCCAAGACTTGTTGCTCATCCCTTCAACCTCTACTTTAAGTTGTATGACTTTTAAAAGCAGCTGCGAGACAGATTTGTAAAGCCATTCCTTGTAAAAACCACCAGTTCAAAGGCAGGGATCCAAGATCTCACTGTAAATACATTCTGTGCATTTCAGATTTCCCCTGCAGTAAATAATGGATTAAGTCATGAAAATCCCATTCTAATGAGAATGACATGAGGCTTTAATGAGACCAGAGCCAGGACAATGAAGCCAATTTTCTGTTCTCAGAAATCAGGCTGAGGTTTATCATTAACATGCCATGACCAGCTATAATGAAGTAATTAATGATAGTAGCAAGATAATAGCAAGGTGCTTGTCAGTGTTATTGTGGTTGATGTATATACACATCAGAAAAATCTGAGCTTTGTCAAGAGAAGTTTACATTTCAGGAGAGAAGATTAGAACAGAAAGTCCACAGCAGCCAACCTCAGGAGCACCCAAACTACAGCCTGATGACAAGGTGCACTCTTCCCTACCCTTTCTGCTTAACCTGAACCCTATAAGAAGAGAGACCAAGGAAGAGGTCTCTCACTGGTAAGCAGCCACTGGCGCTGCCCCCAGGAGAAGCAAGCCCAGAGCTCTGCTCCTCACTCCTAATGCTATTTGTACACTTCATACCCTGAAGCAGGACCAGAGAAGTCCCTGGTGCAAGGACCAACTATTACTCCTCATTTCCCACCCCAGAAGAGCCCAAACAACATGCCACAGAGGCAGGACCTTTTCTGCTTGCCTTCTCTTGCAGAGGCAAAGCACAGCTGCTGAAGATGCTCATGTGGAAAGGAAAGCTGTGGCTTTGGCTCTTAGGTTGAGGGTGTGAAACCCAGGTCTTGCCTTTTCTGGGAAAGTGAATAATCTAGGGGGGTTTTGTGCAAAAAGAAGGATTATCTGTTCCAGTTATGTTCATGAGGAAAAAAGGGCTATCTGGTAATCTCTACCCATAAGGGAGGGTTATGGTTATGTATGGAAGTACTCTGCAAATTCCCTTCTGGATGATTGCCCTTGCCACTTCCTGAGTGTGCCCAGGGGACGCCAAGGCATGCAGTAACCTTCCACTCTCTTCCAGTCTCCGGTTTCAGCAGGAAGAAGACATGGGTGCACAGGTTGGAAGTCATGGTCCATGCCAGCCAGGTCCTGGCTTGGCTGTATGGAGGACTATAAGGTGAATTGTGGCTCATCAGCACTCTGCAGCCAGCCAGCCAGATGTACCAGGCACAAGGTGACACCTAATTTGGGCTCTCAGGTAAATACCTAAGTCCAAGAGAAAGGTGTAATTTTCAAGACTGACTTCCTCTTCACATCTCAGACTGTCTTAGCAATGTCCTGCTCAGCACCATAATGTTGTGGGCCCCTTTCTGGGATGCCAGCTCTCCTCATCATTGCAATGCCCTAGATGCCTTAACTCATGTAACGCTAAGGACCTTCCAGCTGCCCTTCTCCAGCCTGCCTTTCACTTGCAGCTTTGTACCCCTCCTCATGAGCTGCCACAGGAGTGGTTTCCAGAGCTTCTGGGCAGTTGTTCTCATGCAGTTGTTCTCATGCTGTTATGATCAAATTGTGCTCCCAATGGTGTTGAGAGCAGAAATAAAGCAGAAATTCCCTCCAGACAATTCCCAATGAAAACTGTGCAGTTGATATGGAACATTATAATAGGGAGACCCTGCTACACTGGAGAGGACACCGGAGAGGGAGGGCCCCATCACATGTCTTCCCAGCTGGCTGCTGAGAGAGTTTTCCCTTTCCCTTATCTCTCTCTACTTCAACACCCATGCCTTGTTGCCGCTGATACAGGCTGCTAACAACAAGTGCTGTTTGATAAGATGATAGCAAACATGGCATCCTAACTCAGGATGTGGTTAGGACTGCATCTGAGAAAGCTCATATATTGGGGCACTTGTCTTCATAGTTCATCATTGCTTCAACCATCTGATTCACAAATGTACTGAGCACTTTCCAGGAAAGGACTCATGAGATGTGCAGCCCAAGTTAGGATCAGGTCTTTAAAAGAACCTTTGCCCCCCCCCCCCCATTTGTTATAAAAGAAGACAGCCCATATTGCCAGTTCTACTGTGATGCTTGTGGTGAGATCCCATGATGTTACAGAAGTGTGGACCCACTTCCTTGATACAAACAATGATGCCACATCATGACTGATGAATGTTTTTAATCACCTTTATCTTTAGATGCACCAAGTGATTAAGACTGAGAAAGGGACTGTACATGTTTGCATGTGAGGGATGGTGCTCTGTGTGGAGTAACTGATTATATACATCAGCTTCAATTCTGGCTGAAGAGTTCCTCAGCCCTGCCAGAACTCATGAGCCAATCCTGCTAAGAAACATACAATTCCTTTCTATTTTTTCCAACTGCTGTTGGAAATTCACTTTGGCCAGGGTCCCTACCAGTGCAAACCCAGACATAGCACTGGGAGCACTCAGAGATAGGGAGGACTCGAAGTGAAGAGCATCCAACTTCCCAGCACCCTGGAAACCAGCTGCAAGATGTTTATTAGCTGTGATGATACATGGGATAGAAGTGAAGATGACTAACAAGCTTTTCACTTGACATTGTGGCTGAGTGTCTCATAACCAGTAACATTCAGCTGCCCCTAGGCAAAACCCTCCATCAGCCCCAAAGAGCAGACAGTGCAGTGAATGAGTAGGCTGAAGCTGGGACACAGCATTTCTCAAATCATTTGCCATTACAGATTTCTACCCCCGGTGCTCTGAGCTCTAGTGCACAGCTAGCTATGCCCTTCCTCCACACCATTATTGGCTCGACAACCTCTAACATAACTCACCCATTACACATGTCTAGGGTTCGGCTGTCATGGTTATAAACATGTGAAATAAGGCGAGATAAGAGATTACCCAGATTATTGGCAGCAGTAGAAGCTGTAGAGCAACCTTGGCAAGGCTGCTTGTGCTATCTGGAAGAAAGCTGAGTAGAGAGGAAAACAAGGCCCTGCCTGTATTGGGGGCACAGTCCTTGGCACCCTACTAGGATAGCTTGACACAGGCTGCCATCACCCAGGATTTATGACAAGCCACCCTTTCAGCTCAACAAGGCTCTGTACAGGCTTAAAGCATCTCCCCATGTGCAATGTTTGTCAATGGCAAGGCCTTGCTGAAGGTTTAGATACACAAGGGAGTTCCTAAAGCCTAAGGAGGCACCACAAGGCATTGGGACCTTCTGCTTCATCATATGCTTACTCTGAGCTGGCAGCAAAAAGGGTTTATGCTAACACACTGCACAGCTCCTATTTGCAACAGACTTGTTAGAAAGGGGTGGCATCTTTCAGAATGGGAGCCCAGTTGGTGCTCAGAGAGGTGGAGGGTGCTCACACGCTATCTGAGCTGTGGTAACGGATCACGGATATGCTCTCAGCCCTCTGCAAGGGAAGCACATTCATCTAACCCTCTTCCACTGAGGCTTAACATAATGTGTTTTACCTCACGGCTGCCCTAGGCAAAGTGCATGAATCAGTCAGCTATTGCAGCACAGCTGACATGTAGGGACTCAGCCATGCGTCTCAGCCCTCTGGGCTAACTATTGTCAGTGTCCTTCCTCCTGCATTTATCTTGGCTGGTTTATGACCCTGTGTGGTTGGGTCACAGCAGATTTACTTTGTGCCTTCCCTTAGCAGGGGGCAGCTTCCATTTATTTTTCCTATGCAGTTTTCCCTTTTCTGGGCTGCCGTGGTTTAGACTCTCCTCTCTCCATGCAGCTTTGCTGAGCTTCAGAAGTGTTTTGTATAGTTTTACTTAAAGCCCCCGTTGCTGAGCCTTTCTATTCATACTCAGAAATGTTCCTCTATTGCTCTCCAAGCAAGTAATAAAGCTCTTTTCATAAGCAACCAAACAAAAAAATTAGCACCAAAAGCTGTTTAAAACAGATAAAGTTTAAAGCTTTACATAAAAAGTGGGGCTGATTTTTGCAGTCCCCATTGTACTCAGCAAAGCATTTTGTCATTATAACTTCAGACTAGAGCAAAAGAACCTTGCCATAAAAGGCTGCCATAAATTGACCTTTTGTTGCAAATTCTGCCATTCAAGCATAAAGCAGCAAGACAGGCTACATGAGCTGTGTTAAAAGTAGGTCACTGTACATCCACTGTTACTATGGATGGTCCTGGCTGTGTGTTATTAACTGGGTTTCGGTTTGAGAAGCAATATAGAATCATAGAATAGTTTGGGTTGGAAAGGACCCTAAGATCATCCAGCTCCAACCCCCTGCCACACGTCCCACACCTAACATTAGACCATGTTGCCCAAGGCTAGAGAGCAGAGACAAAGAAACTTTTACCTCCTCCACAACTGCCTGAGCTGTCACTGATTCTTCACTATTGGTCCCCTGAAACATTCAAACCGGATCAATCTGTGCATCTCCAGGACACTGCAAGTGCAGATGGGTGAGGTGGTTTAACTCACCATGTCCCCTTCCAGGACTACATACCATGAGTGGTGCCTGTGAGAGAATCCCTGATGTTTTGTCAGCATTGTCACATTACTCAAGAGAAAGTTGAATCCAAACCTCCAAGAGTCAACAGGATCTTTCTCCATTAACTGCAGTGGGATGGCTCCAGACATTACCTCAGAAAACCACGCTCCAGGAAAATGCTTAAGTGCAAAGCTCTGAAATGTCCTTCTGAGTAGGAGTGAACAAACCTCAGGGTCAAATGTTTCCTTGACTCAGACCCCCGCCAGCATAATACAGATAATACAAACCGAGGGAGTCATCAGAAAGCCTCAAGAAGACAATTATAACTTCCATGTTTCCTGACTGTCCAAGCTGATCTGACTCGGCTGCATTAACTGGCCCAAAAGAAGACTGGATTCAAGATCCAAGCTCATCCTGGAGATTGACAGTGCAAGAGCACTTCCCAGAATGGGCAATCCCAATGCCAGTTTGGCCTTGTCCTCAGCTCAAAGGTTTCCTGTTAAATCTTTTTGCTCAGCAACAAGGAAGAGCCTTCATTTACTATCCTTGACATAAAATGACATGATAGACTGAGGAGGAGAAATCGTTTCCCTTTGTGTCTCCATTACAGACTTACACAGTGAAATAATACACAGCCTTTGATCCTGTTCTGCTTCTGTTCTGCACCGTCTTTGCAGCTGACTGAAAAATAAAATACAGGATGTGCAGATTTAAAGACATTCAAAGTAACAGACTAGCTGGACTGCATGATTTGTGTTGAATTATTCATTGCACAATAAGTGACTTACGTCTTTAAATAGACAGTCTGTCCACCCATCCCCTTCCCTGGGCTGCTGTTCAAATGGGCTTCAACACTGTCAGAGAGAAGCAGCAATGGGCATGCAAGATGCTGGTACCCATTCACCAGAGGAAGGAACAAAACCTGCAAGTTGATGGGGTTTTCTTACATTATAGCACTGGATAAATGTTAAGCAGGAATGTTTTTCCCAATATTTCTCTGCCAGTTCTGAGGGTATGGAAGTATGGGTCTCTATACGGAATTAACACGAGCCAGGAAGAATGGGTGGTCTAAGATCCCACAGAGCTAGAACACCACAACTTGGTGAGGGACAGCAAAACCTAGTCTGACTGGCTTATCTGACATACAACGTAGTGCATTCAATGTGCATTTTCTACTAGTTTTGAATGATTTGCAGCAAAATACATTGAATAAACTTCAAGATACCACATGATAAAAGGGCTGTGGCCCGTACTGCACAGAACACCCAAACCCAAACACAGACTGATTTAAAAATGCTTTGTACCAGAGCTCTAAACTTTTTAACTCTCCTTGAAACGAGCATTACAGAATTTCTGTTATTTCTGTAGACCTCCTTTTCTGAAGTGTTTATGCAGTCAAACTACCCGCATGACCACACATGTACGTATATGTATAGATGTGCCCACTCCACAGAATCACTGGCCAGTTGAGCTTGCAGGGCATCTTTGGGGACCATCTGGTCCAAGCCCTGGTCAAAGCAGGGGCAATGAGAACAGCTTGCTCAGGGCAGCATGCACTCAGGTTTTCAATACCTCCAAGGATAGAGACTCCACAACCTCTCTGTGCGATCTGCTCCAGTGTTGGACCTCTGAACAGTAAACAAGTTGCATGTTCACACAGAATTCCCTATGTTTCTGTTTATGTCCATTGCCCCTCTGGCCGTGTCACTGGGCACCACCACTGAGAAGTGTCTGCCCATCTTCCTTACTTCTCCCCCTCCCCTCCAGTCAGGCGTTCACAAGCTTTGATAAGGTCCCCTGCAGCCTTTCCTTCTCCAGGCTGAATAGTCCCAGCTCTCAGCTTCTTGTATGACCCTATGTGGCCTTTTGCTGGACTCACTCCAGTATGCCCATGTCTCTGTTGTAGTGGGGAGCCCAGCACAGGACGCAGCACCCCAGGTGTGTCTCAGCAGGGCTGAGCAGAGTGGAAGCATCACCTCCCTTGACCTGCTGGCAGTGCTTTGCCTAAAGCAACCCAGGAGGTTCTTGGCCACTTTTGCCTCCAGGACACATTGCTGGCTTATGTGTCACTGCTCCCAGGTTTATATCATCTGTAAACATGCTGAGGGTGCATTTGGCCTCAATATTTAGGTCACTAATGAAGAGATTAAACAGTTCTAGCCCTGGCATCAACACCCTTGATGGTGACTGGCCTCCAGCTGGACTTTGATCTGCTGATCACAACCCTCTGGGCCCAGGACTTCAGCCAGTTTTCAGTCCACCTCACTGTCCATTTATCTAGTCTGTACTTCAACACTTTCTCTTGAGAATGTTGTAGGAGACAACATCAAAAGCTTGTTAAAGTCAACATAAACAACGTCCACTGCTCTCCCTCCATCCACTGAGGCAGTCATCTCATTGCAGGAAGCTATTGGGTTGGTTAAGCATGGTTTGACTTGTAAACTCATGCTGACTCCTCTAAACTAATTGGGATTATTTGCTCCATCACTTTCCTATGGATCACAGTGAGGCTGACCAGCCTGTAGTTCCTCACATCCCCCTTGCCCATGTTGAAGACATGGCAAATACTTATTTTCTACCAGGTATTCCTTGCTTGAGACTTTCCCATTGGTTTCAGGAACCTGGATTCCTGCAGGCAAATCCTACCAGTAAAGACAAGGGAAAAGAAAGCACTGATTACTTTGACCTTTTTCTTGTCCTTTGCCATCAGTTTCCCTGCCCCATTCTCATCTCATCATTGCAGCAACCAAGGCTACCCCTGGCCTTCACACTGCTGCTCAGTTCTTCACTGCTGCTAAGGGTCAGGTAGAGCACAATTCTTCCCTCTACCGGCTCCTTCACCACCTATGTCAGAAGTGGGTTATGATCAATGCACTCTAAAACCAGCCTTGATTGTTTGTGCCCTGCTGTGGTGTCCTTCCAGCAGATACCAGCGTGGTTCAAGAGCCAGCATCTGCAAACAAGAGCCTTCTTCCAGTTGTCCGTTGCTTCTTCCCCATGAGGTTATTTGTGGGAGACACCCACCGCAGCCACTACATCCTGACCCATAAGCTCTCAGATGGCTTATCAGGTCTCCCAAGGCACAGCTACACGCACTCCCATTGCTCTTTCACATTGCTCTCAGACCATTATAACTTCAGAATCTTCTAGTTGAGTTTAGAGAAGTATCTGTCTCAAGCATTTGAGGTTCCTACTACATTTTTCATGGAAGTGTGTCTCCATAGGTGTCGGTGAGGGGTAGATGGACAGACACCCAACAGGATGCAGGAGTTACTCAACCCACCTTAGATGCTGTAAATCCAGTTATAGGACTCAAGTAAATGGGGACCCAAATAAAGGACAAAATCAGACTACATTATTTCTACTGTGGACAAAGCAGTTCTGTATTTTTTATAGAAGCAGTGTGAGGCTTTGGAGCTTCTAAAATAGAAAATATCTGAATGTTACTCTCAGAAGAAAGGAACACCTACATGACAGGACATCCCAAGGGAACGGAGGAAAGAAGTGAGACCACACAGTTCCTTACACAGCAGAGTTCAGATCATGAAGTCATTAACCAGTCCTACCGTCGCCTGTACTTTCTACAAGAATTTTAACTGAGCTACAGCCCCTTCAAAGTTATGTAGGGACTTAAGGATTTTGTACTATCAGAAAAAATGAAATATTGTCTATTGGGTCATACGCATTGGGGCTCCCATTTCCAAGTATCTCAAGAGCACTGGAAGCTCACACTAATGTCAGTCATATAGTTTTGGCACCACAGAAGCTATTCCTGCTCATTTGCTCTTTACTGAGGGCCAGTGACACACTCATACCAAGCTTGCAGAGAAGGATGAAATAAAAAGCCCTAAGACTCTAAAAGTAAGCCACAGCTTTCACTTGCTGTTTCAGAGCCCTTCGTCTCAGATATAAACAGGAGAGGGAGGGAATGAATCCAGGCACTGGATGGGGTCACAAACTAACCTTCAAATACCCCAGTGGCTGTTGCTGTCAGTACGGTTATAAGTTTCCTGGTGTAAACAGCCATATATACTATGAAAAAAATCCCCACCTGGATTTAAATCAGAGTTCCCACAGCTTGTTTGTGAATGTGAACTACTTGGAATTGTTTTAAAGCTTACCATGATTTGTCTGCTTTCTAAATAAGCAGGAATGAGGAACAAAAACATCAGTGGTTACCTCAGGCGGGTATCTCCTTCAACAGGGCTACTCTAGTGCCAGCGTCTGACCTTGATTCGAGGTTGCTGCAGGTCAGATGTAGAAGCAGCCTTCAGCACCAGCCATGCAAAGCAGAGCTCAGCAGCCCTTCACCCCAGGGAAAGGTGACACAGCTGGCCCCGTGCCATTAGAACGTGTCTGCTTCCTTAAGAATGAGAAGCTTCTCTGTGAAAGGGTCCTTTGTTTCCATAAATTATGGGTCAAATTCCTAAGTGCAAATCTCTTTTCTCACAAGTGACAGGAAGCCCTTGAGCTGAAGTCTCCAACGCAGCTGCAGCCGTTACCTGATCACAAAGATCCATAGGGTCCAACATGCCTGAGTACTTCTGAGAATCTGGGCCAAGAGCTTGAGTTTCACTCATAAGAAATGGAACAAGGACTCCAAAGTGCTGTTTTTTTAGAGTGCTTATCAGACCTAATCTGGCATTGTGAAACACATCAGCAGGACCAAAGCACCCCTTGGAATCATACAGCAAAGAGTGGTCTTTGCTGGTTTTGAAGTTTACCCCAAATCGACAGCTACTGCCCAAAAGCCCAGCCATTCTTGAGAAAGATCTGCTGTCATTCACACCCTGCAAAGCATTTTGGTACCAACAAACATGGTGGCTGGATGCCTCCATCAGGCCAGAACAGCCGTTTGCTCGGAGTTCGTATGACAGGGGCCATCCTGCGTAACTATGTAGTCCCTCCCCTCGCCATTGCTGTGTGACCTGCATTAAACATCATTCCAGGAAGAAATAAGAGAGGCTGAAAACCAGCCTTCTAGGCCTGACTTGTTAATGCAAGTTGGTGCCCCAAAGGGCTTTTATATTATCTGTAAGAGGACAACTGCAGGGTCAGTGTCAGATTTCTACCTCCACAAATTCTCCTCCTTAGATCTCCTGCAGCTCTCAGTTGTTTGTAAAGGATTATTGCCACCACAGTCACAGGACACCTTATGCACAGATACCCTTTTTGTTCTTACTGCCAGCATTCATGATGTCAGTTTATCATGTGTTTCTATAAACCTGGTTTAGAGAAAGGCTTTCTTTCATACACAAACAAAGATTTCAAGTATTAAACTTGTCTCCAGTAGAATATTGCATTTTGTCCTCCAATGAGTTCTTCTGATATGAGTCCCTAGAGTCATCCACAAGCAGTGAACAGAAGAAGGTTTTTAGTTAATTACAAGTACAATGACATGTAATGTTAAAAAAAGATAGGAAAGGCCCATGGAGCTGTTCTTTTCACTCAGCCACACCTCCCACACTGCTTCCCTATCAAAATGACAAGATTGTACAATGAAATTCTGAAGTGATATGAAAGAAATTCCACCCAAATTGAGCCATTTGTAATAGACCTGAGGCTGACCTGGCCTTTCTGGTGCTTCTTGCTAACTCAGAGGTGGTATTTCTCTTGTCGCTGTGTCCATTGGCAGCAGAAGCCGCTGGTGGCTGCAGGCCATCCTTCCAGTGACGTGCTGCAGACCATTCTGTGGGAACGCCGTACGTTAGCATCACTGCAGACACATGGTGTGTGACCGTGACGCAGATGTCAGGTGAGAATTGCATGGTTACGATAAGAATCAGTACAAAGCCTGTAGCTGGCCAGCGTACCAGGAAACCTCTGCAGCCTTATGCAAGCCTGTTTGTTCCAGTCACGTCAATCAGAAGTGCCCTGGCTCGGGAGAAATAAAGCAACTACACGCAATTATTTTCAAATAACAAAACTCCTAAAATGTAATTGAAGAAACTCTGAACTCTGCTTTATTCCCATATAAAAACAACATTCCATACATATCAGGGATTCGTCAGAATTCCCCTTCCTCCGTCTTGCCTCCTTGTGAAATTTACTTTTAATAACTCTCAGCTTCCTGAACCACAAAGCTCGCTCTTCTGTTTTGCTGTTACTCACTGGTGCAAAATAAAATGAGAGAACACAGGTGTGTTTATCCAGCATCAGGGCAAAAGGAATTTGCACTCCAGCAAGAGTGGAAACACAGGCAAGGGTCTAATGGGTTGTTTCCAGCCTTTGCCTGCTGCAGTGGGAAGTCTCCTAGAGAGACTTGCCGAAGGACACCAGCCAAAACTGCACCTTCACCTCCTACTGCCACGTGCTGCCCACCATGATGGCTTATCTTGGAGGGAATGGGATCATCTTCCTATTGTATGAAGTCATAGAATCCCAAACTTGCAGAGAGCAGAGGGGTGGGAGGCATTAACCTCTGCAATTTCTCCTCAAGAAACCATCTTGCTTCCCTTACAATCACAAACCTTATCACTGCAATCAGGGAGTAAGCGCCAGGGAGAGGTTTCAGTGCCTTTCATCCCACCGATGTCTCCAAACTGGAAGCTGGGAAACAACACAATCCAGTGCAGATGTTGCAGCGCAGCTCCCTCTTACTGCACTGCTCTTCTGACGAGGCCAGCAACCCCCTTTGTGCCAGGAAGGGAAATACCCTCATGGAAGAGTATGATGGCACTGAGCGGAGGTGATGGGCCAGGTTTTAAGCACTGAGCTCCCTGCAAAGGGAGATAGGTATCGGGAGATATTATTCAATTGTTTAAATCCTATCCATTTCCTTGGCAATTTGGTGTTAGTTACCTTTCAAAACTCACACTGAGCACCACTCCTTCACACCCTGGCTTTTAGCTAGCAATGGACAATGCCTATAAAGCCACATTTTCTGTGTGTGTTAGAAGAGGTTTGAGGCAATTACTTTGCTGAGAAAGTACAGGGAGAAATTGAAGCAAAAAGAGTTATACTTCGAACCATATAGAGTTCTATCTAGAACATACAAAAATACTGAGAATATAGTGGTCAGCTCAGGATACAGCTTTTTTCCCCCCCTCTGTTATACTTTATAGACTTTGCCATAAAACTCTAGTACAATTTCACTTAACACCCAACAGAATTATTTCCCAGATCCAGCTCTCTCAACACACACAGTGTGCCAGTGCAGTAACAAGCTATTCCTGATGCAGGATGATGAGAAGATACATCCTTGGTACCTACATAGTATCATTTTGACCTGGAGTATTGACTACAGACCCACATCCCATTATGTCAGGAGCTGAACAGAGTAGAAAGAACTGGAGAACAACCAGGGAGGCAAACAGAGCACACAGTGCTTTTACAGTCGCATTGCAGTTGGGTAGAGAATGATCCCTTTCCAGGCCTGGGAGGAATAGAAAAAGCAGTTGTGAGACCTGCTTCACCTCATTCTCCACAATACTGGGTACCCAGTGGTGACTGATTGCCTTTCTCTAAAGGTTTTCTAAGTCAAGCACATCTCCATAAGCCAGTGCAAGCACATAAACACCTACCATGCATGCAAATCAGCTATCCTCCGTGGTCTTGAAATGCGTGACCAGTGAAAGCATTCATGCTAATTCCTGGTCAAAAACCTAATCTGGAATTATGACAAAATACTGTGAAGGAATGCCTGCATAGGAAATAGACAAATAATAAAAACACACAGGAAAGAGCTCTGTTTATCTTAGTAAATACAGCAGCGTGTCCTCGACTACAAATGTAGACCAATAGTTTATTGTACCACTTCGGAGCTCATCCCTTGACCTATGCACAGAGAACATACAGGCTTATTTAAAACTGCCTCACATAAACCCAGGCATTTCTGACCACATCTTTAACACTCAGTCTCCACAACAAAAGTTTTTACTTGCTAAGGATATTCTTGCACACGGATTTCTTTGTCAGGAACATCCACAGAAGGTTCTCTTTATATATTGCAGAATATTACAAAACCAAAACCCAGCATCCTGCCAAAGCAAATGCCAGAAAATTGGTGTACAGTTAAGATAGTCTTCAAGGAAGTGGGAGATCTGGGCTCGTATCCTTTCAGGTTGCCATTAGGCTAAAGTGGAGAATCTTCCTCCTCTTCCCCAGATCACACTGCTGCCCAGCTACATTAGACATAGATACGAGCGCATGTGACTCCAGGAATGAACAGAAGCACTGACCTGGGCTCCCAGACAACTTAATGCCACCATTTTCAATCATCAGTTGATTTTAAGGTTCACTTGAAATTTGAAGGCACATGAACAGCCTGAATAAAGCCTCAAAACTAAGTGTTTTAGGTCAGGATTAGGTGGAATTTAAGTCTGGTATAGCTCTATATATTCAATAGGAACAGCTCAAATGTTGATTGCTAAATGTTTGTAATCTATTTTTCACAAACACCAAGGAGAGATTTTGTAAAATAATAAATAAAAATGTAAAAAAATCCCACAAAACAAAGTTCAGAAAAATGAAATCCACTCATGAACACCTCACAAATTGCTAAGTAAGAGTCAGCAAGTAACTAATTGAGTTACTCTGTGAAAAATATGACAGGAGCCATGGCTTGAATTATACCACAGATGCCTCAAATGCTTGATTTTTTATCCAGCTAGAGCAAAACACTCCCTGGTCCTTTGGTACCAGAAGACAAGGGGCTGCTTGCAGATAGGAGTGAGCTGGACCATCGTGAGAAATTACAGCCTGCAGGGGCAAGCAGAGCAATTCAAAGGTTTCCTTTGGTTTTGTTCCTGTCCATGTGCAGCGAGGTGGGCTCAAAGGAACATGCAGCAGCCACTGAACCGGAGCCACACGCGTTGCCCTTCCCTGACAGCCAGGGTGTAGATGGTTTCTGCCTTCTGGAGAAGGTCCAGGCACTTCTTCCTGCTTGTCCCGTGTCACTGGGAAGTCCCACACGTCCATTTTTCCCTCTTTGGGAAAGCCTTGAAGAAACCCAAGTCTGCAACGTCCCAACTATAAAACACGGAGTGCTGCAGCCAGCGTGCCTGAGTAGGTGTGTGAGTGACAGGAGAAGCTCCGAGGTAGGGGAGGAGTGGACTGGGACAAAGGCAAGGTGAGTAGGCTGGCAGCAGCAAGACTGGGCAGGCCCAGCTGCAGTGAGGGTATGGAGTTCAAGCAGGGTGATGCAGAGCGAGGTGCAGGTTCTGGCCTCCTACAGACACTGTGTGGTGGCACTAGGGAAGAGTAAGGGCTCCTGAGATACAGCAGGGAGAGAAAAGCCAAGTCAGGATCATGGTCTGAGAGCAAATACCTTCTAACAGCACTTTGACAAGAAGAGGGTGATCTGGCAGTGGTGGTGTTTGATGGGAAACACAGTGGTCTCAAAATCTTTCAAATACCTTGCTATAAAGGTATCAGCAGTTAAAATTCATGTCTCAGATCCTCTTTTCCGGGAATTACCATTTAAAGACATTTTTGAAAACCACCCTGAGGTTCCATCACGTTATCTATTAGACTATAGGGAAGCATAGAGGGAGGGATCCATCATTCCCCTGCCTGCACAAGGCTCATCTGGGATCAGAAATATCAACTCAAACTGTCTAAATGATCACCAACTATTCCAACAACATTTCTCCTTCCATTAAGAGAGTTAAAGTAGTCAAATGGCAAAACCCCTAAATCCATTAATAGAGAGGCAAGCTTTTCTGGGGGTGCCTTGGCCCTCAGAAGCTGTTTTGCTAAATTAGGCATTAAAAAGAGAGAGAAACCTGTTTAACTAAAACTGCCCAGGTGATGGTTATCTGACCATCTCTTTCTCTGCCTCACATCTGTGCTGACCAGCAGCAAGTGGACAACACAGACTACTTCTACAGCCCTGCACAGTACACGTGCCACACTGCAGCGTTCTGCTTCTAGTTCCCAGGCAGGAGTTCAAAGTGGGCCTTTCCCACTTTGTACCCCATGCATCAAGGCAACTGCTGGCCCGTGCTGGGTTTTCTCTTCATTTCCTGCATTTTCAGCAGTTTGCAGAGTCAAAATACACTCAACTGCTTAACGAGGGCCTAACCCTAACCCTGGAATACAACCAGGATTAAGAAATCTGCATTTTGTGTCTTTCTGAACAAAGTGCCTTTAGGTATCCTCAGGTAACACACACCTTTTCAGCTCTGTGTCAGCAACAATTTTGTCTCACCCCCTTCATATTTTTGTTTTATTATGAAATAGAGTCAAACAGAACCCAAAATCTCTCCAAAGCCAACACGGAAAGGATTCCTTCCTCTGATTGAAGCAGAGTTAACAAAGTTGTGATGAAGTGGTGCATGCTGAGACCTGCACAAAGCCAGCCATGAGCACGTATTAAGATGAGAAGAGTCATTGTAAAACTCAGGGCAAAGGGGTTGGGCCCATCCCTCTACATCCTGATATGTACTTTATTATTTCAACAGCAGACAAACAGCAAGACCAGATTGCTTTACAAGCGTGTGGCAGTAAACCTTGACAGGATTTTGTTTCTTCTGTAGTGATGAGAGAACAAGTGATTATGAAAAGCAACTGAAGTACTTCTTCCCAGATTGAATGACTCATAACTCCTTGTTGATGCTGTTGTATCCAAACCAAAGGTTGTTGAAGATGGTGAGAGGACAAAGAAGGAAGAATACAGAAGACACAAAGAAGTAATACAGTGCACTTGCAGCAATCTCTCTGCAATCCTGAGCCACCCCTACGTGTGTTCCTTAAGTTGCGAATAAAATGAGTGCGCAGTCCAAGACACAGGTAGGAACAGGAGTAAGACAATAAAAAAGGTACAAAAACAATGCTTACATGAAAACCAGAAGCCTCAGTGCAAGCAGTAGTCTAGACACTGGGTCATGCATTTAAAGCCTATTCATAATTCTTCACTTAAAACCATCACTATGCATGCCCCAAAATGAATAAGCCCTGGTATAACTAAGAGAAGTTTTTGTCAGAGCAGAAAGACCAAGAAAGGCGCATGTTAACATGTGCTACATCCTCACCTGCATTAGTCAGAATAACTAGAACAAAGCCAGTGCAGCTGTGCCAGTTTACACCAGTTTAAGCTATGACCTGTTTAAACATTCTTGGATGGATTCCAGTGATAAAGTCTAGACATTGTTATTCAGAAATAACTTGATCTTCATCTTTTGCTTTTGTACAGAAAGGAAGAGGAAATGTATGTCACAAAGCAACATTTCATGCAGAACAGAAGGGGAAGACAGGATGGTAACCCAATTAAAGGCAGAGCAGAAATGTTTCTAAGCCATTTATAAAGAAATATAAACTATCTCCATCCTCTGGTGACTGAATGAAAAGAGATTGCAAGGAGCAAGGAATCAGGTGATCGGCCTTGCAAAATCTTCTATGCCTCAGAGAACAAAATTCAAGGGCCCATTTCATCAACACTGCCCCTTCGGTCACTGCTGCAATTTTCTGCTTTTATCTCGCTCAGTTCCTTATCTGGCAGACCCAGCACCCAAGGAAACAAGTCTTGCTACTGTCTGCTATCTCATGTTTGCAAGTTAAAAACTAAAGAGGTAGCAAGGTCTTCTGTGTTTAGAGGCTATGTCAAACAGCACTGGGGTATTTTGCCCCTAGTTACTTACTAGAAATATTGATGTAAGAAAATCTCTTCTCTGATTCTAATATTTGGCATCTTTCTGCTCTTCATTGTCTCTAGGTCTCCTGGTCATAAAGTTTTATTTTTAGCTCACTTCTCTTCATGTAACTTCAGCATGCTCCTTCCACACAAATATCTGCACTAAGAGCAGGGAGAGGAGGGGCTCTTTGAAAAGAACATCTGTGAAGTCTTTGTGCTACAGCTTCCCGAAGGCCCTGACATTCTGCCTCTTCCTTTCCTTCTACATCAGCTTCTTGTCTCCTCGCATACAGCTTTCAAGTATATTTTTAGACAGTTGAACAATTCAGTTTGCCCAAAGCCAGTATTTAAACTTAGACCTATATTTTCAGAAAAAAAAAAAATTTAAAGTTAGCACGGTTATTTAGAAGTATCAAAAAGGTCCATTTCCTGCTGACATTTTTACATACCATATCCTTGTAACTACTTATATCTCAGATGAAAAAGGTTGTTATAAAGAAACATACAATTTATTTCAAGAGAAAGAAAAAGAGGCCACTAAATGCCACCATAAAATAGCACTTCCATTTATTTACCTGTACTTCTGAGGCTAAGTTTACTGCTTTAGTACAACCCAGACTACAATTTGATGAGGCGCTGAAATCTGTATTGCATCTGGTATTACATCTCAAACATCATGCACATATCATGACATGCCCTCGTTCGGTAAAACTTCCTCAGTTTGACAGCTCTTTTTTATCAAACACATTTGCAGATGAATGTGGCGGGGGTAACCAGTATGCTGCATTGCATGTGTTGCATTGCAAGCTGTCTGTTCTCCTGTAGCTGGCCAAAACCAGCAAAAACCTCTTCTTGGGAGCCTTTGCGAGTTAAACAGAAGCACATTCAGAGCCCACACACTAGTCTCATCCAACAGTGCACAAGTTCTACTTGCAAATGGGGAACCACAGCCTTATAACATACATGGAGATGAAAAACAAATGACCTCAGCAGCTATCAGATTGGATACAATGGTTGGATATTCAGGACTGAAAACGAAAAACACAGCCACCTCCACCACAGCCTGTCTTCCGGTTCCAGGGAACCCAAACTTCCTCATCTTACTCAGGTGTCTGTTGAGAAATTGTCTCCATCAGCAATATAAAGACACTACTGTAAGATGAAGGTTGGGGAACTCCAAGAGATTTTGCCTGGAAAAGAAACCAGAGGTTCCAAGAACCTCACCCCTTCCTTAAGAGACCAACCTGTCATGTAGCCAGGTGCCCTCCTGATGATTTGGTGATACCACCCTCAGCAGCTGAAGGCTTGCTTCCTCCCACAGCTGAGGTCAATGAGGCTGTGCTGACCCTAGCCACTGTGCAACAGGAGTTAGGAGCTGCTGGAAAGCTACGTGTGGCTCAAGGGTCACAACACAGTTACTGCTTTGTTTGCATACCATTGGGATTGCTGCTGTTATCACCTGCATACCAGCTCTCCTCTATTTCATTGTGCCTTAGACTAAGGGTGCAAAACCAAATCAAACCAAACACTGCAGTTCTTGCCTTCTTCCAGCACCATTCCTGGCCTGACTACACCACTAGTCACCTCTTCACTTTACACTTGCTATTTCTGCTGCTGCTTCATGTCCCTCTCGT
Source organism: Psilopsiagon aymara (assembly GCA_024733675.1). Classification (NCBI taxonomy): domain Eukaryota; kingdom Metazoa; phylum Chordata; class Aves; order Psittaciformes; family Psittacidae; genus Psilopsiagon; species Psilopsiagon aymara. The sequence goes on along the minus strand of JANRGW010032882.1, from coordinate 9,027 downwards.
GCCTCCCATACAAATGACACTAGCTACCATCCAAACATTGGGATCTTCAGACTGCCACAACTGCAGTCTTGATATAGGTATACTTCCCTTCCCTACACTGTTAGCAGCATAGTCTTTCTGGCAATTACATCAGACATATCCTTGGAAGCTGAATTAGAGGAGACTAAGAAGAAGGAAGGCCAGAACACCAGTGGGATGGCTTGGCCTTGTCAGTCAAGGAAAACAGCATTTGTGTGACTAGGATGGCATATGGAAGGGTTCAGACAGAATGGGACTATGTAAAGAAAAGCAGCTGTGGTGGGGCCATACTGGAAGGACAATATACCACTTTTCAGCTCATCTCTGGTTTCTGTCCATGGTAATATGTTAAATACAGCAGATGGAAAGTAATCCAAAGAAACTTAGGTTTTTTGTGACCTCAGAATGGAAATCCAAAACAACTGGAGATCTTTGATATTTATTTATCTGGGCTTCAGCTCTGCCTTAGTAAAGCAATGAATTACACTTCTCTCCAGAAAGGTTTGAAAATTAATTCAACAACATTAGCAATAGTTTTGAAGTTTTGAAGACCACTGAGGAGCTTGTGGAGAAATGAACATTTGTGACTTCAATGTAGTATTGAACAGAACACACTGGAACATGGTCTGAAGCTGCACAGTAAAACTGTATAAGCTGATCATTCAGCAGACATCATCCGTCTTTTGCACTGAGCAAAGCAAGCATCATATGGGAAATACAGCATTGGTCATGCAATAAAATCCTGCATCAAGACTCACAGAAAGAGTATAAACTAAGGTAACTTGGCAAGTGTTAATTCTTACCCTTAGCTTCAGTTACTGCATTTGTAACTCAATTTTCTTCTAATTCAACTTCTTGGATGAAATACTGGGATATGCTAGCAAAAACCGAATTCAAACCAGACAGCTGGATGTCATTTTTTCCCCTCTAAAGAATGTCACGTTAGGAATGGCCCAGTGGGCAAAGGCGCATACATAATGGTTATTCAGAAAGCAATTAGATTTTGACCGCAGGGAAATGTTTTCTGAATGGACTGAGCTTTAATAGAATAGACCCAATAGTGTTTTTTGTTCCTCTATTTCTTATATAAGGAATCTTTTTTCCTTAGAGTTAAGATCTGGGTTAACGATGAACACATAATTATACTCTTCACACAGTTCTTCACTATGAACTCGTACACATATCTTAATAGTTACAATAGCTGTATTCTAAGATAGATAAAAATATAAAAGTGGCTAAAGATATTTTGAGGTAAATGACTTTATACATGCCCTTAACTACAAGCACAGTTACACTAGTGAATTTTTAGCCTTTTCATTCACAGAGAGATGGTATCACAGGAGTAATCAGTCTTTTGGGCTGATGGAAAAAACAGAAGCTAGTAGTAACCCAAGCCTGAATTAAAAGAAATTGATTTGCCTTTGAGCAAATTTAAATGATTTAGAAAAATCGCATCTTCTTGTGCGGTTTCTTTCAGTTCCAAGACATGGGAAGCTACACTGTATTTAGAAAGCTAATAAATAATCGGCTTAATTCTGCTCTCAACAACACAGGCAAATCTCAAAGCAAAGGCAAGAGGGTTCAGGTAGGTTGTGTAAGTCAGCACTGTTACCACATCTCATCAAAGGCTAATCAGCAGTGGAAAACAATAAGGCTGCTACAAATCAGTGTTTGATAGTGTAAGAGAAGTTATGCCTTTGTAATATCTAATCTCATGCATCTGTAATGACAACCTGTAAATATCCACATTACCTGAATAACCAGCAGTGGACAAGATTACACAGCAACACTGCATGGGCAGGATGGACGCTGAAGAAGGGTGGAAGTAACACAAAAAGTATTTCTTGGTTTTTCTAGAAGACATCCTCATACCAAAGGCAGGCTGACAATTTGTCCCAACCTACAAAGTGCAAGGCAATGCAGAAGAGAAATGCCTTTGCTGAGTAGCTACAGAGCAAAACATGCTCCTGAAAGGAATGAAGTCTCATTGTCATGCATTTTCCTGCACAAATTGCTATTACTCTTCTTTCATTATTCCCAGTAACCCTCAGAGGCTCCCGTAAACCCGCACATTGCTGCACCAGCTCAAAAAGCACTCACACCTCAGAAACTCATTTTGCTACAGAGTGTGTCAGTTCTCAGTTGTGGCAGTTACGTACACAAGAGCTGCTTCATGCAGGCTTGAATACAGCAGCTGCTGTTGGCCTTCAGACTGAATCCAATTTCAAGTGTCTCTAATTAGCCAGAGGGATGAGGTGCTCTCATAAAAGACTGCAGCACTGGCTCGACTTCCTGGTGTATCAAAGCCTATCAAAGCCGGTCTTCCGTGTTCAGTACTGATCAACAGCTGAGGTGTGAGTGAAAATGCCTGAGGTTACATCATCTGCTTTTTTGATACCAGGTATAACATAAGGTGGATAAACCCCTTCACATTTTATTGTATTATTTTGTCTTTGTAAGAAGCCTTTGTCATGCAGTACATTTCTATGTCTGAGCAGGCAGAATACCTACAGATCTGTAGTACAACCCAGTTTTGATGTCTGTGATGATTTAAAAGAAAAAAAGACTTCCTTGATTTGATAGTAGTATCTGTATAAATATTAACTCTGTAGGTTTTTTCTTGTTATTACAGACACGCAAATACTGAATTAATTCTAATCATGAATGTTGTTCACAAAACAGATAAAACACCTGCTTGGATAGACACTAAAGTTAAAACAAATGAATGATATCACGAGTCATCAAGTGATAAGATCTTGCTCTTGTGAAGTGTTTTCCACTGGTACACTCAGATCGTAAAGAACACTTAAATGGAAATCAATGCGATGGGACCATCTGTCAGAGAAGGGGAAGAGCATCTTCCCTTGCAGGCTTGCCAAGCTGCTGAAGAGGGCTTTCAACTAAAGTTGCCAGGAGAGGGGAACCTCAAAACATCCCACTCCTATCAATTTGATGCCAGTGCCTGGAGAGGGATAGCAGATCAGCAGGAGAGCACCTGAAGAGCAAAACAAAGGAATTCCAGACACTCCAGCCAGTAAGTCATCTCCATCTGGGGCTCAACTTAAATGCTGCTATGAGAAAAACAACTGCTACTGCCAAGCCCATGACAGTATCAAAGGGCTGGAACACCTTTCCTGTAAAGACAGGCTGGGAGAGTTGGGGTGGAGAAGAGAAAGCTCAGGGGAAGAGCAGGCTCTGGGTACCTAAAGGGGGCCTGCAAGAAAGCTGTAGAAGGACTTTTTACCATAGTGACAGGACAAGGGGAAATGGCTTAAAACTGAAAGAAGGGAGATTCTGATGGGATATAAGGAAGTTCTTTACCATGAGGGTGGTGAGGCGCTGGCACAGGCTGCCCAGAGAAGCTGTCGCTGCTTCATCCCTAGCAGTGTTCCAAGGCCAGGATGGATGGGGCTTTTAGCAACCTGGTCTAGTGGAAGGTGTCCCTGCCCATGGCAGGGGGTTGGAACTGGATGGTCTTTAAGGTCCCTTCTAACCCAAACCATTTTATAGTTCTATAAAACAACTGGGAAGCTCATAGACAGGGAAGTGAAGGACACACTTTGCCAGCCAAGAAGTCAGTGGGAGTGGCGGGAAGAAAATGCATGTCTCAATTCCCTGATCAGACTCAATTCCCTGCAGATTGCTGTTGTTTAGTGGTGTTTCTTTTTAAGACACAAAACTAGACAGTGTAAAAAGACCAAGAGAATCCTTGTGGACTACTGCTGTGAATTAACCCCAGTTGGCAACTCAACCCCATACAGCTGCTAACTGCCCCTCTTGTGGGATGGGGGAGAGAATCAGAAGAGTAAAAGTGAGTAAAATGGGTTGAGATAAAGGCAGTATAATAGGTCAAGTGAAAGCCATGCACACAAGCAAAGCAACACAAGGAATTAATTCTCTACTTGCCATTGGCAGTAAAGTGTTCAGCCATCTCCAGGCCAGCTGGGCTCCACCATGTGTAACAGTTACTTGGGAAGACAAACAAGATCACTGCGAACGTTCTCCCCTTCCTTCTTCTCCCCCCATCTCTATATGCTGAGCATGATGCCACATGGTATGGAATATCCCTTGAGTCAGCTGGGGTCAGCTGTCCCGGCTGTGTTCCCTCCCAACAACTTGTGTACCCCCAGTCTCCTCACTGGATGCAGGATATGAGTCAACAATGACACTTAAATCACACCTGTAATGAAGAGAAGGAAAATCTGCAAAGACCCAGTCTATTGTCTCGTGATATGTTAATGCATTAACTGAGTAACTACATCATCATCCCTAGTATAAACCCTGCTTGCTGTTTCTGACTGTTCTTCATCTAGTCTTCTTGGCTTTTACTGTATCTATCTTCTTAGGTAAAATCTGAAATTTTAGTATCTTCGCATTTCCAAATTTAAAGATAAAGTTTGCAGGTAGGTTCTTAGGAAATTATAAGGAGTCTTTCATCATTTTACACGCTGTTAAATGTGAAATTAATTTATTAAAAGAACATATTGCTAAAAAAGTTAGTCTTGAAATCACGGATCATCAACCAGAGGTCACAAAAGAGCCACCTAAGGTACTCTGTGGGCTTTATCTTCTGTGATAATCCTGGAAACTGTTTCACAGTTAATTTTAATGCACTCCTTGGGTCAGTTTTGGGCTGCAATTTGTCATGCATCATTAATTTACAAATCTAAACAAGAACTGATACTAATTATTACTTCATAACAGCCAAGCATTTTATAAAGCTATAGTAATATTCTTGTTCTTCATCCCTACCTGCATGCATCTGCCTGCTGAATATTTGGTACTTGGTTCTTATTTTGTCTCACGCTTTGAATTTGTTAGTCTGCAATAACTAGGAAAAATACTGCAATATAAAGCATGCAGTTATGATATTCATTCTTTAACCTTCTGTGTGGTATTTGACACCCACAGAGATTTTCCCAGCTCTGGGAATCGTTGAGTCAATGTTGTCTCTGCTACACACCAGCAACCATAGCTAATGTTTTCAAAGCTGTCAGAAGCTGCACTCTAAAATCCATTATTTATACCCTCAGATAAAAGTGATCTGATTTTTAGAAACGTAAAACCCCTGATAAATTCCCAACTGAAATCAATGAAGATTAATTATTAGCAGTCCTAATTAGCAAAGAGGAACAATATATTGACTCCCATGTATTTGTGTCTACTTGTACCTCTTCAACCATGACCAGTCTGGCCCAGACACTCCCATTAAACAGCCTGTTACATGAGAAAAGTAATTCTTAAACTTGAGATTCGTATTTCCAGCAGTGGCCAAAGGGAGACACCATAATCCAGGTTGTATCAATAAATGAATTGCAAGCAGTGTCTCAGAGAACAGATGTCTCATAGTTTAGAAATGCATGTGAGGTGATAAAAATATCAACCTGTAACACTAACATGGTTCGAAGAAAATTTGAGAATGTTTGAATTCTAGAGCCAACAAAAGCTTTAAAGGCTTGATAAATGGAAGAAAGAGGAGGAAGACTATTGTCAAAGAGTTTTCCCTTAAAGAATGCCTCGAGGACACAGTGGGAGAAGCGAAGACTCCTTCCTGCCAGGCAGCTCAGAGTTGAGGGGCTCTTCCTTACTGCAGTGATTCCTTGGCCTTTCCTTGGCCACCCGGGCCCTCCTTCCTGTTGCTGCAGGACACTGATGTGAAGGCTGCAAGCACCACACTGATCTCCCAGCCCTGTGGGCACAGAGCTTTCAGCCACTGCTGATGTTGCAAGGGGAAGGGAAAGCAGGAGGAAAGCACACTTCTATTGGTGAATCCTAGAATCATAGAATAGTTTGGGTTGGAAGGGACCTTAAGATCATTCAGTTCCAACCCCCCTGCCATAGGCAGGGACATCACAGAGTAAACCATGTCACCCAAGGCTCTGTCCAACCTGGCCTTGAACACTGCCAGGGATGGAGCATTCACAACTTCCTTGGGCAGCCCATTCCAGTGGAGATATATCCTTCTTCATCCTGTATCCAAACAGCAGTTTGCAGGCAGTAGCTTCATCCTGCCTTGGAATCTGGTCTGTGATTCAGCCTTCCACACCTGTTCAAGCTGCCTGGGTTTATGTTTCCTCTGCAGCAGCAGTAATGCAGCCTGGCCAGTCCGGCTGACCTCAACTGGCAAGCCTTCAGCTGAGAGTCTCGTGGTGATAGGCTGTACTTTTATATCAAGAGCTGAAATAACAAACTCGGTTTACGCAGGGGGCAGAGCTTTGGACTCATCTCTGCTTGAGAGGCCTGGTTATTTATTAATTATATTTAAAGTTTTATAACAGCTTAAAAGGAATGTGAGCCAGAGGCAACACTTCAGTGAAGCCTCCCTTGTGCAGTGCTTGTGTAATTCTCTTAGTTTAGTGCTGGTTTGTGCAGCTATGGAAAGCTCCAGTCTGTTCCCTTCTCTAATGCCTCCACTGGTCCTGGTGATTTCCTCACCCTTTGACAGGAGAGTTCTGGCAGACAGACCCCCTCAAAGCACTACTTCATTGTGAATTCCCAGTGCACAGAGTCCAACGGGCACACCAATGCAAAATCTTGCCCAATCACTTTCTAAGGAAAATCTGCAAGATTCCTGCCTTTTCATACCCCCTCAGCAAGACTGGAAAGAATGCTTTGCAAGCTACTTCACTTCTTGAAATCCCAATTGCCATAACAAGGCAAGTGTGGTTGGTAGAGTGCAGGATCCACAGTTCTGATCCAGAGCCTGCCAAGATTAAAATACTAAAGGGTGGTGCAAGTGAATGAGTCCAGGTTAGTTAGGAATTCATGTATACTGTCTCTTTGGGTTGGGAAAGAGCTTCGTAAACATAAGTATTACTTGCCATGGCCTTTTACTTGGTGCATAACAACCATTTACTTGGTAGTAGGCAATTCTGAAGTAGAAATTCCCTGGTGTGAGTGGATTTGACTTCAAACCTCTCAGGATGGCGAATGGAGTGAGGAAGTATCTGATCTCTTCTCCCAGGCCACAAGCAATAGGACAAGCAGAACTGGCCTTAAGCTGTGCCAGGGGAGGTCTGATTGGATATTAGGAAACATTTCTTTGCTGAATGGGTGTTCAGGCATTGGAACAGGCTGCCCAGGGCAGTGGTAGAATCACCATCCCTGGAAATGTTTGGAAATGTTCACAAATGCTCTGTGTAGATGAGGCCCTCATCTACCAAATATGGTTTAGTGGTGGTCTTGGCAGTCCTGGGATAATGGTTGGACTTGATCTTAAAGGTGTTTTCCAGACTAGTTAATTCTATGATTCAAAACACTGCATGGAGTGGGAATAGGGGAAATTGATTTTGGCCGAGCCTATTTGGGGCATAGATAACTAAGGACTGGACTCTGCCATGAGGCTGCTGTTAAAGGTACCTCGTGTTAACCACTTCAGCAAGCCTGCCTCGGGCCTCCTCTGGCAGCGGGAACGGCCACATGCCAGGGCAGCTGCTGGCATCTACAGCCACCTGCTGGCTTGTTCCTGAATCCTGGAGGTTTCACCAGCTCCTGCAAGGCACAAAGAGAAGACTGCGTGTCAAACGTTCATACCACCAATACCTTTGTAAACAAGCCTCACCCATTTAATTTGAGAGCAACTTCTCGTTCTGAACAGATCTTCTGAGATCTTTGTTGCTTTTGTGTTCTCTCTCTTTTTATAAACGTTCTCTCCTTTTATGTGAGCCGAGAGTTACCTCCAAACACTTGAGGCTTATTAGCTAATGAAAACATTGCAGTTTTGCAAAGCAGATTAGTATAATTATGCCCATTTTGCGGCAGAGAGTACCAAGAATTAAGGCTGGTGAAGGTTCAAGGTCTCTCAGCTGTATTATTGGTATGGGCTCTTGTCTGACTCTTCTTGCCTCAGCACTTTGCACTTGCTGATGTTTCTTGAGATGCTGGCCCTAAGGAGACAAAAGCTGCGAGACAAAATGTGCTGCACCCTGTTAGGAAGTATATGAAGAGTTCCTAGAAATCATTTCACCCTCTGTCCTTCCCTAGTGCTGATTTTAGCTTTGCAGGAGTGCAAGCGGGGAAAGGCAGGGCTATGAAACCTGACTTACATTCAGTGTATTGCAGATGATCTTCAGGTTGTACCGTGATTAAATGAATTTGCATAGCTGGTATTAGCTATACCCTAATGTCTTTAGAAAGATGTTAATCAATTAAGAAGTGCTTGGAAAATGAGATGCAAACGAAATAAACTAAGGCATAGGAAGGCATGCTTAAGGGAGTGGCTCCTTGAGAGGTTTCTTCAGCTTGCTGTCTGTGGATAAGGTGCCATCCTGCTCCAGCAAGGCCTTATCAACATGAGCCAGTAAGTGACTGCTTTGATTTTAGCAATAAAAGATATTATCTGCGCTTCTTGATTTCTTTTAAATTAACATGCAGCTTTCTGTAGTAATGTTACAGGTTTCATAAACAAACCCAGCAAAGGTAACAAATGTTAATTGGGCTCACTAACCTCAAGTTAGTATGATAATCAATGGCTTTTGTTTTCTCCATTTCCATGTTGCTGACTGTGCCATTTCTTCCCTATTCCCCTGTTCAGTGCATTAACCCTTCAGTTACCCCATTGATTTATCTTTTCCTAGGGAAAAAAAGCATCTTCCTGGCCCACTATGTGCCCCTTCACATCTCTGGCCTTTGGTGCTACCTGAACGAATAAAACAGAAACACCTAGTCCTAGAGCTCTGGCTGCCTAAGACTGCTCCAAAAAAGAAGGGGATGAAGAAAGTGAGTGTGGTGGCAATAAGGAATTAAAAAAGATGGCTCTGTAATCTATATTTCAGTTTCAACCTCATCTATCCACAGATATCCTCCTAGTAATATCACTGAAAGTCTACTTCCTAGCCAAGGAAGCCTGCACATCATCCTCATCCTCTGATGTACCTGTTGCCCTTGACACTGCTATTCAACGTTTGTCCTTTAATACCATGTCACATTGGATGTTATGATTTTTCAACGCTCCTTTCTCTCAGTCTGGACTTTCTTTCAACCATTTCTCGCCCCTCCCCCCCCCCCCCC
>JANRGW010032879.1:0-11592 GCA_024733675.1 Psilopsiagon aymara | reverse complement strand
TGTCTCCTTTGTCATTCTAAAAGTAAATAATTAAGTCCTTTGTGCCATGAATTGATTCTTAGGTTTGCATGGGACCCCATGCATTTCCACAGCTGTTTTAGCTGAATGGATTTAGATATGTTTTTGGCTATTGCATCAAAGGAGGACAGGAGGAAGGGAGGAGTCTCCCATGTCCCCTGCTCTTCTCTCCCTCATATCTTTCTGTTCTTCATAAGGAGTGGATGGCATATAATTTAGGAGAGGAATTTAGCAGGAAATCAGCTCTTGCTCCCATAAATAATACCCTGATTAATATGAGTACCTTCAGCTGATACCCCAAAATGTGATTAGGGTGAGGAACAGGGCAGGAAAGAGGGCGTTTGGTGTCTTGCAGTGCTACGCAACGTAACACTTGTGCTTCCTTGTGACCCTGGCTAGAGATTTCTGGCTTTGGCTTCTGTGGAAACAGGATTTCACTTTCAAAGCAGAAATATCTTACTTCAGTAGAACAAGGTTTCAAGCTCCAGCTTTTGGTAGAGGCTCTTCACCTGCAATTCTCATTTCTTCCCAGTGATATGAGGAGGGAAAAAAGGGTGATTAAACTTATCATCATTGTTTTTTCTCGCTAAAGGAGGAGGAAAAAGCCCTCATGGATTTGGAAATGCTTTTCTGCTTGCTTTAAAAATAGATCTTGGCACGTTAACCTCACTTTAATTTTGAATTGTACTTAGCCTTAGAAAAATAAGGAAAGATAGCTGTGGAGTATCCCTGGATAAGTGTATTTTATCTGCTCTTTTTACAGGATGACGAACAGCAATGAAAAAATGATCATATTTCCTTGGCAGCTCCATAACCTACTTTTTAAAGCAGCTGCTTCAAGGGACTATCTCTGGTGCAGTCTAATAGAAATCCATATGAATGATCTGGTCTCTTCCTCTTTCTTTTTTCTCACTCTCTCCTTCTCTTGCACTCCCTTCCTCTCTCCTTCTTTCCCACCTTCCCTCCCTCACACCCTCCTTTCTTTTCCTTCTCTTTTATCTTCCCCCTGTGGCTCTTTGTCTGTCCTTCTTTTTCCCTTTCCTCTTAGGTGGATAATGCAGTTGGCTGGTAAGAACTATCACAAGGGGCTAATTCAAGGATAAAGGATTATATTTATCTGGTGTTTGGTCACAAGGGATTCTCTTTCATTTCATTTGAAATCATAAAACATAGCTTATACATCATAAATAATGTTAGCTTTTAAAAATCTATGAGAGGATGGTAGTGTGTCTCTGCTGAGCACAATTTAAAACCTCTTGTGTGAGCTGATCAAATTAAATACAGCTTCTGCACCGTCAAGGTTCAAAATCTGATGTGCCAACAATCATTCTTCATCTCTGTATTTAGCTTTCCAGGCAGACAAGGTCAGCAGCGGCTGATTGATCCGGCTTCTGTCTTTCAGGGAGACCCGGCGATTGCTCCTGTAAGAAAGAGTGTGTTTTCCCTGGTTTTCCTCCCGCCGCGGAGCAGCTGATCTGGTTTCTCTCCACTAGATGGCAAGCTTTAACCAAGTTAAAAAAAGCCCAAAACCAAGTTTTACAGCTATCCATTTACCTTAGGGGAGCGGGGGGAGCAAGCTCCACTCATTGGTTATTATTGTTGGTTTTTTTTCCCCTTTCTTTCTGTTTTAAAGAAATGTTTTTACTATATCAGGTTCACATCCATCTTCCAGGGTGATTTGTAGTGTTTAGAAAAGTAAATCAATAAAACAACACTTGGCTGTCAGCTGTTGAGTAACTGACAGGTGTCACAAAGGGATGTGAAAAATGGGTTAGAATACACAATCCATCCCCAAACCCCACTAAACAAAGCCAGATTCAGTATTTTTAAACAAACCAATATGTATGGTGGTTCCAGTAAAAAATGAGATGTCTCCTAGCTGTCAATGCTGTGTAAGAGACCATGAGTTCCAGTTATCCAAAATCCACATAAATCTCTGCCTTTGACCCTCATGAATGGGCCTCTCTGCCATGTGTTTCTGCCATCATAACCTGCCTGCAATGCCTGGATGATGCACAAAGCAGAGGAGAGCTGTGCTTGCTCTGTCTCAGCTACATTATCTCTTCAGTCCAGCGCAGTCTAGACGGTTTCAGACATCCTGGGAGTCGAGTTAAAACCTGTTAGTTCTAGCACAGCACACAATGACTGCTAACTTAAAGGTGCTCATTTTCACTCACACCTCAGTTTACAGACCAGCTGTCTCGGCTTTACAGGGGAAGAAGTCGTGGCATCAGGAGATGACCTGCCTTGTCAGGGGCAACTCAGCCATGGAGCATTGCAGCAATGTGCAAGGAGGAAGTCTCCCAAGTCTGAGCTCAGCAATATGCCCCTGGAGTTACTGTCTCCAGCAACAGGAGAGAAATGCTGTGGGGAGTCTGCAGCCAAAGGGCTAGAAAGCTGCCCAGCTGCCAGTTCCTTCAATTCTTCTTGCTTGTTTTCTCAGCATTTCCCCCCTGAGACCATGAGTCCATCCTCATTTGCTGAGTTGCATGGTGGAAGCCTTGGCAGTCTTGAAGGTTGCTTTGCTCCTCCTTGCAAAGTAGGAAAGTGATACCCAGTTGTTCAAGAGGAGAGAGATAGGCTAACATGACACTTCAAAGGGTAGGGGGTAAATCAAATCCACGTCACCTTGCTTGCTGACCTAGTAGCTGGAAGAAAACAGTTTCCATTATATTTTTTCCAGTAGGCTGTGTTTAAGTAAACTTACTTTTCCATTACAAACATCTTTACAAGTTTGAAAATAGTTTTACCTGTTTCCTTACATTTCTAAATTTATTTCTATAGAATAAACATCTAAAACCAAAATAAAGGCCATAGACATTTATAAAATTTTACCAGAAGAGCCTGAAGGAAATCTGTGTAACAAACACAATTTTATGGAGGATTTTAAGTAGTCAAAAATTCTGAGCCCTGGTTCTTAAACTGAAAAAAGATTACACACATTTTAGCTTTTTTTTGTCTTTCTTGGTTCCTGTTCTTATCTTTTTGTCCTCAGGACCAAGGGAGGTTGGAAACCTTTTTTTTCCAAAACCAGGAACTCATTTTACTGTTGTCACAGAACTCCTAGAGCTGAGGTTTTACAAATGGCTCAGGAGTGATAATGCTATGAAGTCTGAAGAGCTGCAGCAGCGCAGGCTGCAGTGCAGTGGAGCAGCTAAGTAATACAGGTGGCAGGCTGTGGGTGTCTGCTGCCTCTGTAGTCACGCCTTGAGGACTTACCTCACGCTTCATTTCTCTCAGGGAGAGGATTATGGGCTTTGGAGTTTCGTACTGTGCTTGGAGTTTGTTTGTGTGTTTGGATTTTATTTTTTTTCCTTTTGGATAAAGCACTGCAAAATCCTGCAGTGTCTCTGCCAGAGCTCGAGGCATGCCTGAGGAAGCGGTGAGTGCCCTCCGTGACTCCAGCATCCCTGCTCACAAGCTTCTTCTCCCTGGAAATAAATATCCCTTTGAAGCCACGCACGCCTCACTGACAGCATGACTCATATCACCTTGCTTTGCTGCAGCTCATCTTACTATCCACATAGTCCTTTGAATTAAGGGAGCTTTTGAAGGCATTCCTCCAGGGTGACAGCCGCTGCTGTCAGTAAAGCCAGTCAGGGACTCCAGGGTGACTCCTAGGGCGATGTGTCCTCTGAGGGACATGGGAGCCCAGCACCCTACCCAGGCTGTTTGCATCAGAGCAATACTGTGCCAGCTAGGCATTGTTATCAGGGTAAGGACAGCGAGGTTAATTTTACCTGGAGCTTCACTTCTCTGCTGTTACTGAAAAATACCACTGCAGTGGTGTAGAGCTGTGGGATGGCTATTTTCTTTCCACTCTTGCTGTTGGCTCTGTGCACACTGCTTTAGTTTCCCCAGTGTGAGTTAATTTAGAGATCACTTGGATGGCTAGGGATCAGGCCAATCTGCTGATCTGGACACTAGACCACTAAAACCAGGCCAGGAGTGCCCAGTAGAGAATTATATTTCCTTCTTTTCATTGCACTCCATTAATTTTCAGGCTGTAATAAAGTGGTAGCCCACAAAAACCTTGAATGCATTAATGTATTTTAACCCGTTTTACACAGTTTTAATTTTACTGTTGGTCTCATGTGTAAAACTCTGCTGAGTCCGAACTTCTCCTTTTGGTTCATAATTCAGTTGTTGAACACAAACCAAAATGAAATCTGATCCCTTTTCCATATTCGTGTTGGATCTGCAGCACTGACAAAACTAAACTGTAATAAACCAAAGCAACACAAACTTATTTTTGCTGCTGAGAAAGTTCTGTAATAAAAATCCAGCTAAAGGTAAAGGACTTCACATTCACATGATAACTTTTCAAAGGTAGGAATGGGTTTTAAGTCATGCATCTCAGTGAAAAAAAAGCGCCTTCAGTTCCTCCCTGAACATTGCTTTTAGTTGATGGCATTTTGCAGTCTGTAGGGTTTGTTTAAACACTAATCTGTCAAATGCAGAGAGCTGAGAGCACTGATCTAAGTAATTTGTGAAGATGAGACAACCCTTCTACCTTACGTGCATTGAAAGAACTGTTTGCATCAGAAGTGCCAGACTGGCACTCTGTCAGGAGGCTGAAGCCAGATGTGCTGCTTGGTTTCAGACATACGGAAACCATAGGGCATGCAAAGATGTATCCAAAGATGCATCTACACTGGGCTCAGGAAGATTTCAGGGCTTCAGATAGAGCTGTGGTTGAGTGTTTAGTAGGGCTGAAAGATATACTTGCCTTGTTCTTCCTCTTTTCTGGGCTTCAGCTTGCAGCCATGCTGGAGGCAGGATTCTGAACTAGATGAACCTTAGGTTTGAAATGTCTGTCTGTTCTGATGTTACTTATTGACAAAGTTTTTCTGTGCCCTTATCTATTAACATTATTTTAAAGTCTTTCCTTGCACGTACTGAGATAAAAAACTTCTGTACTGATGTAAGCTTCTGGTGAATCTCCCTCAAATAAACATGTTTTGTTATAATTACTTCTCTCTGCCACAGCTAAAATAAATCAGAATCTCCATCTCAGTGCCTGAAGAGACAGGAACATTCAATTTATAGTGATTTCCTTTTCTTTTCATGGTTTCTACTAAACAGAACATGCTGGGTCTCAACCTGCATTTGCATTTATGCTAAATTACAAGCAGAACAATCAATACAAGTCCCAGCTCATGCTGCCCGCAACTGAACAGCAGCAAAGAAAGCAAACTGCCAAGGAAATCTCTCTCACCCAGCCAGCTTGTTAATACACAGCAGCGTTTAACCACCTATTTATTCATCACAGTCGCCTTTGGTGCCTCTCAAGTGTTGTAGAGAAGGAAAAAGAAGCTTATCCTTAGACATTCTGTGAGTCTGCCTTGCAAGACAGCCTCACATGGCCACTTAACCAGGGCAGGGGAGGCAGAAAGGGTGTCTGGGCAGTATCTCCCCCTGAAGTGCTTGTAGAGATGCAGACAGGACTGCCCTTCCCCTAGGAGTGCTCTGGAGGTGGGATCTCCATTCGAGTGGTCATTGTGGACACTCAGTCCCTAAGTGTGACTGATGTCTTCACCAGCGACTTCAGGTTCACCCTCTTTCCTCTCTTTTCAGACTTCTTTTTCCCCTAGGTTTCCTTATATCACAGCTCATCCTCCTTACTCTCCATGGCCCTTTTTCTCATCTGTTTCCCTTCCTACTTGCTTTCCACTCTCTTTAACATTCTCCAGTGGCCGTGCCTTTATGTTTTTCATGTCATCACATTCCTGGAATGAGAGCAGCCACACCAGTGGGTACCGAAGCACTCAGGTAGGTGCCTGGAGCTCTTTGTTGTGCAACACTGTGCCTGCTCTGGCCTGTGGGAGGTCCAGGTGTGCTTGAGTCCTTAGGGGTTTGCAATGGTGTGAACAAAACTATCTGGAATACTGTACAGATAAAAACAAAATAAAAGCAACAGTAATCATTAATTGTTCTCATGCTCCAGTCCTTGTTCAGTGCCTGACACTATGTCCTTTCTAGTGAATTGGGTTTTAATTTAAAAGCAGAACCTGGCCCTTCTTAAAGGTTGGACCTGATGATCTAAAGGGCCTTTTCTGACCTAGTTAATTCTATGATTCATGTTGCCATTTGTGTTTTTCCAGAATCCTAACCAGTTTTTCATGCTGCAAACTGTTCTAAAGCCTGACCGAAACTTCCTTGGAAAAGCTACAGGTTTGCTTGTGTCTTTTGGCTTTCTGCATTGGAAGTGCCTTCAAAGTCAAAGCTGCCCATGTCTGATATTGCTTCATACCTCCACTAAACCTCAGGCACCAGCAACATGGTGAGGAAATACTATCTAGCAGACAGGCCTTGCTGTGCATGGGAGCATTGTCCCCCTTCACCGGCCTAGCTGATCTGCAGGAGAGTTGCCATGGCACAGCCTGGAAACACCAGTCTTCCTGAACTCTAGCAGGTCCCTTTACCTGGGAGCACTCCATCATACAGCCCTCTGAGTGCTGAACAAGTGGGGAGGTGCTAGCCTCTGGACCCACACTGAGCTTAAACCAGGCAGAAGAGCATCTCTGTAATCCCGCAATCAGCAGCTGTATCCTGCAGAGCTGCAGCGACTGACTGAATTGACAGGATTAATGTGACTCCAGGGGTCTCCTGGCAGCTAATCAAGAGACACTGGTCCTAATGAATGAAGCACAGTGGAGAGAACTGTTAAGCTAAAGGCAGCAAATGTCCCCTTTGTTGTAGTTACAGCATTAGTGATTAAAACATAACTCAGTGGGATGCAGCTCACTCTTGAGCTAATTCTTAGACAGGAAACACTGGCCCATGAAGTGTCAGCATCAAATATAACAGAAATCACTGCTCAGCAGTTTCGTATTTTTTCATCAAGTTTCATGCTATCATTAACACAGGTATTGCAGGCTATTAGCTCCATCCCCTGCAACATCTCCCTCACAGAGTGTCAACTTGGAGCCTGATCCACAGCTCAGAAACAAGAACATTCAAAAGAAAGGACACAAACTAATAATTTCCCCTCCATAAACTGATATTTATAATCCTGGCTGTGACTCACTGCTATGTCTTCCCTGATGCAGGGGACTTTATTCCTTACTGTGATGAAATAAAATGAACCAGACCATTGTCAAAATAATTCGAAGTGCTCTGCTCCTTTGGGCAGAGGGATCAGCTCTGCAGCCTACTTTGAGGTTTAGCTCCTCAGACTGCTGGAGAAACAGGTGAAGGAAAAATGATAGCCTGCCTAATATTATTTTGTTAAATTCAAGTGCTGTGCTTGTTTCATCAGTAGTGCAGCATAGTGTGCAGAATGTGTTTCTGTCCTGGCAAATGCCTCACCTTAGAAGGATAAATCAAAATCTCTGTGTACCTGTAAGCTACTGGCCATAGTGCAAATGAGCTGCTTTATGAATATGCATGAAATACCATGTAAAAGACACAGAAAATTTAACAGCTGTGAGGTATGGGCCCTTGGTCCCTGTTCACTCACATTGTTAGACAAAAGAAACTGCTGGTTAAATCAATGCTAATCGCACTAAGGATGCAGCTCAGCTTCCATGTAGGCATCAGCTTGGAGCTCAGCTCTGCTCTGCTCCAATAATACAAAGAATTTGTAGGTATGCTTTGGACACAGTTGTTAGTTGTTCTTCCTATCTGCTTGGGAGGCAAAACCAACAGTCCTTTGAAACACACCTTGACAACAATATATAGCTAACCAGCCAGGGTCCTGGGTCAAAGCTAAACAGTAGCGACTTTCATGGTTGCTAAGTTTGCCACTGCATGCCTCTCTGATGGAAAATCAGTCTGTAGTGCGAAGGGAGGCAAACCACATTGGGATGTTGTTCTCACTTCTCTTTACTAGTTGACTTCACTCCTAAACCTTTCTTCCCCTGGTATTTTACAGCATTTTGCTGCAGTTTGGCTTTACCTGCTTAACAGAAATGTAGGAGCCTGCACAGGAAATGGGGCAGCAGTGCTCTGAAAAAGCAAACCAGCTGCCTGGAGACTGCTTATGCTGTGTATATAATGATAGGCAACAGTCACAGCATATGTAAGACCAGTAAGACTGCTTTCTTTTGCCTTTATGTATGTTTGCATGTATCTATCTATCTATCTATTGTAATTTTAGCTCCTTACAAAGCTCTCTCAACAGCTAATCTCCCATTCATATTTTCCCCAAATCCTGGAAGCCCATGAATGAATAAGTTTGCATTTCCATTTTACTTTTGAAAAAGTGGAAGGCTTGTGTGATGGCCAAAAATGTGTTTTCAGTGAAGAAGAAATGTTATTATCCATCCTGTCCATGGCAAGGCCTACTTTTCTCCTATCTTACATTTATAGGGTTTCTTTCCCCCATTATCTTTGTTATGGTAATTAAGTCCTAACTTCTACTTTCTCTCTTTCCCTCTCTCCTATTTAATTAACCTGGTGGATGTTGTCTTTTGTCTCATGGCTACAATGAACAAGGCTCCTGTGAAAACTGACATTTTTTGAAAACGTTTTTAATCAAAATGGCTTGAATTCAAAGATCGTCAGCCAGTCCTGGTCTTTTGTCACATGAAAGTTACTTTGGAGACTCTTCCCTCCACACACACTTAAAAAAAAAAAGAACTAGCTTTTGCTAAGGCAGCAATTGCTGTGCAGAGAAAAAAAAAAAAAAAAAAAAAAGAGAGATATTAAAAAATAATTCAGTATTTTCTAAATTTTGGCAGTTGCACTTCAGATGTTGCAGTCAAGCCTGGAGTCACTCTAATTTCCAATAAATGTCTTCTGTCTAAGATAGAGAGCAAACATCATAGACTCTGTCTTTAAAGACTGATGCTGGATTCCTGTCCATAAGGCATTTCTATTTGATTTTTCCATATCTTCTTTTCACCCTGTGATGAAATCGGCCTCCTCAGCCCTCAGGGGGGTCTAGATATTTTGCTCCTGCAGGCCAAAGTAGTTTTCTAATTACTGGGATGAAGAAATGCTGTGTTCAGCACTCACTCCACTCCTAGTGAAGATGGGTCACTCGTCCACATGGGAAGAAAGCCACAGATTTAGGATTACAGGAGGGAAATGACAATCAGAACCTAGTTCAGAGATAGGTGGCTCATCTAGGAGGAGGCAGACACTGAACACTTGCCCTGCTACTTTGCTTTTAGCTATGTCTCTTGTGTTTTCTGGCCCAGCTGCTTTTCACTGAAAGGAAACAATCTATTTCCAAGGCTTCACCTGTTTGTCTGAATCTGGTGTTGTGCCCCCAAATGCTCCAGTGCAACAACTTGATGCTGCTCACAGAGATTTCTATGTGTGCGTGCCTTGTACACAGTGTTGCAGTGGGTATGATGTTCATGCAGAGTTTGGCTGTCACTCCGCAGAGTTTGGTTGTCACTCCACAGAGTGAATTAACACTTGTTATTTAAGTCTTTTAGCAAGCAAAGGTAAATCTGAGAAATTACAATAGGATGTTCAATGACAGTATACAGTAGGTTCTTTGATTTTTTTCTCTAGCACTCAGAAACAGCTCAAAAACCCATTTAGGCATCTTCCTCTGTGTTTGTACTTGTCATACAGTGCTTGCTGCAGAGCTGAGTAGTACCAAACAGAAGAGATGAAATGCTGCAATGTGCTTCTCTTAACTTAGGCTGCTAAGTCAAATGGGATCAGCCAGGGTGAATGTCCTCAGACCGAGATATAGGCCGTAATTGCAGTGTTTCAATGATGCTAAAGCATCTGCTTTTGGGTGATGAAGCACAGTGTTTGCTAAAAGCACCAGCAATTGCCCCAGTCCGCATCATTTCCCCTCTCTAGAGTTCAGGCTGTGTAGTGGCTCCAAGTAGACTGCTCAGGATGCAAGGGATCCATTTTGCAAGAATTTGCAAGGGATCAGACCCTTGAACCTTGAACAGTCGTTTAGCCAAACACAAAATTGGATGTGAAACTGTCTTATTATAACTGATTAGCATTTATAAACCTCCTGGGCCCTGGTGCCAATACCTATGTGATAGAATAGTAAGGGGGAGTAATAGTGGATCATGGCCTTAGTCCATACTTCTTTATCACAGTCACTTCAGTTCTCCAAAAGTGCAGCATCATGAATAACTATAGTGATTTTTGTCACAGAAAAAGGCACGGTATTTTTCCACTTCAGGGTCCTTTTGTAAAGGTCCCTTAGTGTAAGATCTGCTCCAGACTAGTTTTTACTGCAGACCTGCACATGTGACTTGATTTGATTCACTAAAAGTCATGTCAATTGTAAAGTAGAAGGCATTTAATTACAGTTGCTGCAGCTTGTGAGGCCTGATTCAAAGCCCACCAAAGTCAAATGATGCTTTAAAACTGAATGAAAGGAGTATGAAGGACAGTGAGGAGTCCAAAGTAAGCTGTGACTAGTGAATATGTCTTCCAAAACAGGAAAAAATCTCTGTGAAACAATACTAAGGTTTATAACCGTTCTTCTAATCAATTCTATTTTATGGGCTTCTTTCTTGTTACAATTTTTCTATTACATTTGTTCTTTGATCTGATATGTTAGTATTTTTAATTAATTCAAAAGCAAGAGTGGGCACAAACACTCCGCAGTGGGTATTGGTAGGTTTCTTGTACTTCTGAATTAAACATGTTGCTTTTAGCAACCAAACAATTAGCTTCACGTATATTTTAATTAAGTTACATTGGTTCAGCAATGGAACACAATACTTATTTACATTCTGCACTATTGTAAATTCTGTTTTCTTTTTATTTTTTACCAGGTTAAGCTTTACGTTTATCATATTTCAGTAGCAAAATACAACCATTCAGCAGATTGAAATATGTTATAAAACCATTGTGCTTTGCTTTTTAGAGCACAGGTGCAGAGTGTAAGTTAGTGTCAGAATAATTCCAGTGAAATCAGTAGGGAAGACTATTTTATAGAAATATTGTATATAAAATCTCAGAAATGTGAGATACAGTAAGTCTGGATATGGTTCTCCATTATAGAATCATAGAATAGTTAGGGTTGGAAAGGACCTTAAGATCAACTAGTCCCAACTCCCCTGCCATGAGTAAAGTACAAGTAAAAAGTGAAGAATTTCTTCCTTATATCCAACATAAACTTCCCCTGTTTAAGTTTAAACCCATTACCCCTTGTCCTATCACTGCAGTCCATAGTGAAGAGTCCATCCCCAGCACCACTATAGCCCCCGCTCAGATACTGAAAGGCTCCTGTGAGGTCTCCACGCAGCCTTCTCTTCTCCAGCCTGAGCAGACCCAACTTTCTCATCCTATCTTCATACAGGAGGTGCTCCAGTCCCATGATCATCCTCGTGGACCTCCTCTGGGCTTGTTCCAACAGTTCCATGTCCTTTTCCTGTTTTGCATGTCCTTTTGCTGTTGAGGACACCAGAACTGCACACAATACTCCAAGTGAGGTCTCATGAGAGCAGAGTAGAGGGGCAGGATCACATCCTTCGACCTGCTGGTCACGCTCCTTTCGATGCAGCCCAGGATATGGTTGGCTTTCTGGGCTGTGAGCGCACACTTCAGGCTCATCATGTTCAGTTTCTCATCAACCAACACCCCCAAGTCCTTCTCCACAGGGCTGCTCTGAATCTCTTCTCTGCCCAACCTGTAGCT
>JANRGW010032878.1:10015-24809 GCA_024733675.1 Psilopsiagon aymara | reverse complement strand
ATGCCGGGCCCGCCGAAAGCGGCCGAGCAGCCCCCACCACCCCCCTCCCAGGCCGCGACCCGCGGCGGCACCTCTCCACACGCGGCTCTGGGCGGGGCGCGAGGGCCGCGGCACCGCGGCGGAGGGATCCGGGCGGAGCGCCGCGCACCACTGCCGGGCTCGCTGCGCAGGCGCCGCGGGTGGGTGGGCACGGGCAGGAGATTGTAGCGAGCGTGCGCGGCGCGGTCACGGCCTGCGGCGCCTTGCGAGGCGGGGGTGGGTCCTCCGGGCCCGTACGTCGGGTGGCCGTGATTCTTTCGGGCTTAGCTTGAGCTGCCGGGGCGGGGCGGCTGGAGGAGGTGTGCTTGAACCGACGGGATAGCGGTCTGCTGGCCGTTTCCAGTTCACGGAACTCGTCGTGTCTCAGCAAGTGCTGTCCGTATCGTCGCTGTCTGCTCTTCGCTCTCCCGCTTACTGCTGCGGAAACAATCTGAAACTGGATTCCTGTTAATGCGAAACAGTTTTGCAGTACGCTTTTTAAAGGACGGGGAGGAAGCAAGATAAAAGACACCACTCCTCACGTAGTGTGTCTTTAACTTGCTGCCTGCTCTTTTTTAAGGGGAGAACTGTAGCACAGAAAGTCAAATACAGCACTAGCAGTTTGTCCCAGAAGAACAGAAATGGTCCTCTGCTGCTTACAGTAATTAAATGTGGATTAGCAGTTAACAACTATTAAGGGATTTCTGGGTTTTTTTCCCTTTGAAATGTGTAAGACTTGTGCTAATAACTTCATATGTTGCTCAAAAGAAAGTCAAGTGTTTGCATAGCGACTATGAAATCATTTAAATTACATACAGTTAGTTGACTTTGCCAGTTCAAGATTTTGGAAAACAGTAGAAAGCATCTCTTTCCCTCATGTAAGCCATGCAACTGTCATGGGGAAGCTTGAGCCTAGATTGGACTAATTAGAAGAGGATTAATTTGGTAATTTTGAAATGTATTTTTCCACTCATGCCATAATAAAACACATTTGAAAAGGTTGTTGGATAGGGTCAGTAGCATGTTCCAAAGGCAGGAAAGATAAGTGCCTCCAAACTCACTTGAACTTGCAGACTATTGTTAACACTAGTAAATTGAATGGCTTAAGAATCAGGAAAGTGACCCAGCTACTAATCTGTACAGTAGTCATTTCCGTTCTGATAAACACCTTTGTCTCTGAAACAAGGCAGTTGCATCTAAGTCCTTGGTCCATGCTAATGCCTAAACTGTGCTCAGGAATTTTTCTGAGGCGACGACTAGCTGTACCAGGCCAAACCCAAGCTACAGGGACAGGTTGAGGTCCAATGCCTATATCTATTGCCTGGCTCTGCTCAGTTTGCTAATTCACACATAGCTGCAGTTGAAGCGTGACAGAAGAATGCAGCCAACACAGGGACAAAGCCTGTGTGCTTTGACAGACACACGATGCCTTGGTCATGTATTTTATGTAATCCCACTGGCTTTTCTGTCAGTGACCTCTTAGATGACAAGCAGTGTTTGGCAGGCAGGGAAGAGTCAGGCTATAACCAGAATCCCTCTATCAGCTTTGTTACACATACATAATTCATCTGCTGCTTTGTGTATAGCCATAGTGTTCCAGCATAAACTGTCATCAAATGTGGCTCAGAGGCTTGCAGCTGTCTCTGACCTTCCCAACTTCTCCAAATACGCATGTTGAAAACTGCCTTTTCTACATGCAGGCTCCACCGACTGAAAGCAAGACCTGCATTTGTATCTTTTATTAGCCCCATTAGCATAGCTGGAAAAAATATACAAGCTTTTGAGTTCATAAACCCTTCTTCAGGCCTTCACCAGAAGCAGCAAATGCATTAAGTTGGCTGCTTCCATTTCAAAACTGAAGAAGGGAGCATGTGTCTGATAGTCTGTGGAAGTGTAAATTCAAACACATACTGCTCCCCAGGTTTTCTAAAGAAGTTTAGAGCCGTATTTCACAAGTCCACTATAAAAATCAATGTTTCTTTTCTTGGCAAAAGCATACATCAAGTGCTAATGGAAAAAAATAGTTAGAAAAAGGGCAGGATTATAAAGAACATGATCTAAAATAAACTACCTATTCTTCCCACATCATTTTACCAAAAAGATACTATTATTCTATATTACCTATTGCTTGACTTCCTTTTCCAGTATGGCTTCCTGATAGCTTGAGTGTAAAATTTTGGCAGGTGCCTGTGAATGGAAAACAATTTTAGAAAAATATTATACTGTAGGAACAGGATTCAATTAGCCTTCAGTTCAGTGAATCAAAGACTCCTGGCATTTTTTAGGATTGGTGTA
Source organism: Psilopsiagon aymara (assembly GCA_024733675.1). Taxonomy (NCBI): domain Eukaryota; kingdom Metazoa; phylum Chordata; class Aves; order Psittaciformes; family Psittacidae; genus Psilopsiagon; species Psilopsiagon aymara. The sequence goes on along the minus strand of JANRGW010032878.1, from coordinate 22,496 downwards.
TTAATAGACTTTACACTAACTTTTGAGATTCACATAACAAAATAAATCTACTTTTATTTATCTGTTGGGTTGTTGTTTTTGAGAAAATACCCTGTATAATGCAATCCTTTCCTTCAGCCTTCTGTTACAACAATATGGTTAGACAACCACAGCTGAAATACAGTGCCAAATCTCACCAAATGTATGTGGTAGGAATTTGTCTAGAGGAATTAGAAGCGTCTTAACTCACCTGTTATTACCACCACCACAGACGCTCAGCCATTACCTCTGCTTTTGCAGCTCACCTATGTTAATGGCATGACCTGGCCTAGTAGATAAAATGGTTTTGAAGTGTGCTTAACTAGTTAGGAACGTGCTGGATTGGTCGATAGAGGGCAGAAAAGAAGCAGGAGGAGAAAAGGAACCGTTTTAGATACGGACAGACTAAGTTAGCCTTAAAAATAAATTCTTTTTCTTCCTGCTTAGGACATTAAAGTTTGCTTATAGGCAGAGATATTGGCCATGGCAGTCTGCAAGACAGTCCATCAGATTTAGAATTTTTAGCTATCAGTTCTTCATTTTATGAGCATTTCTCCACTCTCTCTAATTGGCTCCTGCAGTGGTTTACTTTGCTCGTGGAAGTAAAATGAAATGCTAGAATTAATACAACATTTCAAGTGTTCAGAAATTTAGCTTATTGCAAAGGGAGAATGATTTTAAATTTATTCAATTTGAAGCATTGTCAGATGAGATTTGGGAAAAAAAACCCACCGGTAATAATGCTGTACATACATGCATATAAAGAAAGGAGTTAATTGTGGAGAGAAGCAGAATGGTCTATTGTTTAGTTACTAAATTTTTTAAATGATAAATAGAAACTTTCTCAGTGCAAGCTACTTTTTCTGAATGAAAAGGCTGATCAAAGCAGTACAGGCTGTACAACTAGATCTGTAAAGGAAATTGCTTTCTCCCTTTCCCATTCCTTTCCCTTTCCAATCCCATCTATCAAGTGCTTTGGTGACTCATCTTAAACAAGCAGGAGCAAATTCCTTTTCTCTGCCAGTCGCTCATCTGCAGTTAGTGGTATATTACATGTGCCGGCTTTGTTTTACCAGCAGATGGGGGTAAAGTGGAATAAATATAAAATGCTTTGAAATTATAAGGGATTAAAAAAAGAAAAAAAAGAAAAAAAAGTAAATGAAGGAATACTTGGAGAGAGTGAAACACTGAGAGACTGAGCATTGCTGAGAGGAGCTAACACAGAGCCAAGTGCTCCCTTTAGGAGAAGGGGATACACTGCGAGTTATTGAAAAGCTGTAATGGTAGGTGATTCAGTTGTCAAAAGTCTGTATCCTTGTATGCAGCAGCTGAGATATCTGTTCAGCAGCTTGGTGACCAGCTCTGGAGACAGCAGTTCATATGATGCATTAGAGAAGGTTCTTTTCCGTGGTAGGTAGAAGCTTGTGATTCTGACACCAGGAGCCCAGATAAGTGTATGAGATTACACAGAAAAAAAAGCCTTTAAAAAGCATTTAGTCTAGGACTCTTGTGATTACTTTAAAATCATTCCAGTTTTGCTGTCAAAGACTGATAGACAGAAACATGTCTAGAGGGCTTAAAGAGAGCTTTTGGTTTTCTGTAGTGCCTGGAACATGTCAGAGGACAGAGAGCTGTTTTAAAAGCACAGACTTCACATATGCAAAATGGAATGATGTGGGCTGCCAGCATGGGAACATGGCAGAGAACTGAGAAATTGTTATTTGTTATTAAGAAGAAAGCCACAAGCAGCAGAGGCACACTAGGGCCAAAGGCTAGGCCATTGACTTAAGATGCCAGCAAAACAGATTCATTTGCATCTCAAATAGGTACAATTACATGAAAAAGCTAAAAGCAATAAAGGTAAATTAGAATGTCTGTCCAACCATGACATATTCAGTTTTCTGAAGCTGATCAAAAGAAAAAAATAGTGGGCTACTTAGGTTATAATCTATCTATAACTGACTGAGATGGGAAATCATAATTTTCTTGGAAAAATCATCTTAGAGGGAGACAATTTCAGGGGAACAAAAAATAATGAGAGCTTCTGAATGCATTTATACTGCAGTTCCAGTGACATTATTTTAACAAGTTTCAGTATTAGTTTCCCATACCAATTGAAAAAAAAACAACCCAGGCTTTGAGGAGATTCAGGGGTCTTCACCATCTGTCCTGGGCATTTATCAGAAGCATCCTGATCCTCCAAGTAATTAACAAAGCAGGCAGGTTTCTCACTGATGTACTCTTGATTGCCCTCTGAAGCACCTTATCTCTCCATGATGGTATAAGAAGCCTATACTTTTAATATGTATACCTAAATTGCTGCCTATAGTATGTAATGTGAATACCATACAGAGTATACAGTGTGAAGGACATCAAAGAAACAAATAAACGTAATGATTTTTATTTTAAGTGGTAGTGTACTACTCCAACTACTTGCACATTTATTGGCAAGATGTTTTTGAGAGGCAATTTCTCAACAATTCCAATTATGGCTTCTTGGAACAGCTAGTTCCACAGTCTGGGAAAAAAAATAAATTAAAAGGGGCTGAACTTGACTTAAGCCTGAGCAGTGCAGTTACTTGGTTCAAGAAGTAATTACAGTTTTGCCATGAAGTAGTAATGATCAAATCCAATGACTTTCTGTATTTCTGATGGAAGGCTCCTACTAAAAAGTAATCTGTGGCACTGATTCAGAAGAGGAATTGTGATGAAAAGAAGGAATGTCATTACAGCAGTATTAAAATCAGATATGAAAACATTAAAATCTGAAGACTTACCATGAATTCTTATGTGGATTTTTAACTAAGTGACAGAAAGTAGGAAATGGGTTCAAAAGGTTATTGGAATCGTACTCTAATGGTCACAAATTGTTGGTAAAAACCGATAAAAATAAATAGTTGGGATTTTTAAAGGAAGATTGTAAGAAGTGAACACGATTATGTCTTGCTAACATAAGTTATCACAGAGATAAACAAACACATGACAACTAGAAACTTCTCCTTTGGGGTGATTTTTTCCAACATCTCATAATTCACTGTAACAGGTGATACTGTCTCAAGAGTGTTTTAATACATTTTGCAAGGGATATTCTTGGAGAAAAAACATTTTGTGATTCATTAAAACGGTTCTTATGTTCCAGCAAGCAATGTTAAAAATTGCAATCCAAAGACATTTGTTCCTGTAGCAGATAAATCTCAAAAGACTCAGACATTTACCAGGTAAACATATTTGCATTCCTACCTGAATGCAGAGTGGATAGCCATACTGCATTTAAGCAGCTAATCCATGAGTAAATTGAGAACAGAATCTATTTATCAGACCTCCCAGATCAAAGCAAAGCACCACAACAGCTCATTATATCTTAATACAGAATAGGCTGAACAAAACAGAAAACCCTGGGTAGCCAAGATTTTCTAAAATAATTTTATGATTGAACTGCCTTAAGAGCAAACTAAATTGCAAAACTAAATTAAAAGTCAATAACTAGGCTTAATTTTGAGATTCTGCCATGAAGGTCTCTATTTTTGTATGTAGTACCTGGCTAAGTTTGTGCAAGATAAAAATATTAACCAGTTTCACAGATGCTATACGAAGGATGTATTGGATTTCACACTATAGTGTATCACTACAAAGATTCAGTGAGTGTTTAGCATAAGGATGGGCACTGAAACATGGTAGCAGACTAAGTACTTATCTACAGCAGGGTTGTTTTTTTTTGGTAGCTTGCAAAGCCAACATAGCCTGCAAGAAAATAATCATCTTTATTTTTCATTCATTCATTGACAGATTATTACTATTATGTTCAAAGAGATCTTACCAGCTACAAATGTTGATGCATTACCAAAGTGCAAACTGTTTAACTACTGTGATTTTTTATTTTCACTTGGATTACCTTTTACATACAGGTTCACAGAATTATCAAATAGACAAGTGAATCACTTTCCTTTCAACTGATTACTAAAAATAGTGATTAAAACATTTTAAAAGTAGAATATCATGGTCATCGCTGCCACACATAAAAAACATGTGTAAAGCAATTTTAAAATTGACTTCCTAATTGAAAGAAGAGTTAGTATATTGGTAGACTTTGTTTACTGCCAGTATTATATATTTAAAGGATGAGAAAATACTAGAAAATTGAGTATGGTTCCTTTTATCACAGTTGAGTGATGTAAAGGAATGGACCATGTACCACTCATTTGCATACATACAAAACCTGTTTCTGGATTTTGTATTTTCTAGTAATAAGCACTCACTTTATTCAAGCAGTTTATTCTAGGGTTACTTCTCCACTTCTTTCTGCAGTTCTTTATAAGTAATTGAGATGTTTCTTCTCCATAAGTTATAGAAAACCTTACAACATTAACTTATGTCTTTCTTGATCCATGGAAAATAATTTTTCCATTAGTTCCAGAAAATAGCTGGTTTTCTTCTTGTATCTAACATACCTGGATTGTTGAAATGTTGCCTTATGGTCAGTCTCAAGATCGTGGTTACACAATGTTATAATGCGGCTGCTTAAAAATAGTAAATAGTAATGCTTTCATTTCACGTGGAACTGTGATTATTTTGCATAGCATGTACCCGCTCTGTTCTTGGCCAGTACAGCCAGTGCCTGACACCTGATAAATTTCAATTTAGATGGCAACATTTCTGAGTCTACAGGGCAATCCTGTTGCACTGGGGGCTTTTAGCTATCCAGGAAATGTATTTAAAAGTTACCCTTTTTTTATTTTAATGGTGACCAAATACATTTCTATGAAATTAAAGAATAGGCACTTTTTACTTTGCAGAGTGACATAAGTGCTAACTATTGCTGTTAAGATTAAATTACACAGGATGTCATTTCAACAGCAAGGCTATTCAGGGTTAAAACTAAATATATCTCAGGTTGTTTCTGTCTGGAATCCCTCCAGGAGAGCTAGTGGTTTTCCTTCACCCTTTCCTTTTCACTTCTTTGCATCATGTAGCCAGACCCTTTGATCTTCAAGATAGGATCTCAGAGTACTTAGCTGAAGGAGTCTCCTACCTTACTTCACCAGGGGTAGTCTATTTTACTTTCCAGATCTACCTCATAACTAGAACACTTTCAAACCTGGAAACAGAACAGCTGAATGGAAGATCAGATGGGTATGGATGTAGTGGGCATGATTAAGATCTTAAAGCCTCAAGGACATCTGATATGCTATCACTGCACAAAATACACATGCACACAAAGTAAATACCGTATAGGCATGTAACAGGGAAATAGTTTTCTCCCAGAAGGTTACAAACTGTTTTTCCTCAAAAATAATTTCTTTGTTGATTTTTTTTTTTTTGTTATCTGGACAGCTCATGCAGCACAGCTACTGCTTTCTTTCTTGACACTGGCCATGTATGGAAACTTCAGTGTGCACCAGAATAGCCCTTGTAGTGTAGATGAGAACATAGCACCCAGTCATTTTTTGTGGTCCTCATAGCTTGTAAGCAAATATCCTATGCAACAAACAAGCACTGTGCAGAAGTTGGCCTTATTTGTATTTGTTCCAAGATAAATGATACTGCTTGAAAAAAAAAACCACATGGAATACATGCTAGTGAATAGGGAACTCTAATCGTAGGCAAACAAATGATTTTTCATCATTTCAGTTAGCTTGATGCAGCCAACAAAGTTTCCAATGTCAGACATGTATTTAGAGGGGTGTAGAGCACTGTGGAACTTAGGACAGCATACACAGGAGAGTACACAAATGGCTCAGGGACTTTCTTCTCTATTCAGGCACTTTATAACAATATCTAACAATTTTGCTAGAAATATCAGTTTTCCATTTTATAGCTAGATCAAGTGATCTGAAAGCAGTCTCTTTGCTGTGGCAAAGGTCTGAGTGACCTCATACCCAAAAGCACAGACCAAAAGTGCAGACTTTTCTTATCAGAACAACTGTTACATGCCTGCCGTCATGCTACTAGCATTTTATCTGCAACAGAACAATCACAGTAGGGAAGCATCAGGAAGTCTTAGGAATCTTCCTATTTAGCCAAAATAGCTTTTAGCAAAACGAACTTGGAACTAAATAAACTATTTTTTTTTTTTTTTTTTTTCTGAGCTATTCTGATTTGGCATCTCTACAGGGGCAGAGAGGGCAGCTCTGCAAAGTTGGATTCACCTTATAGAGAGTATGAACTAGAAACTGCCCTTTGCATCTAAGAGTGCAGCAACACCAGCTTCTGGGGAAGAATTGCTTTGTTTTTAGTAGAGGGCTGGAGTCCTGTGGGTGTAGCCCACCTTGCCTAAGAGCTGAAGTCAGTTATTTTTTCCTCAGGTGGCCTAGCTCTGCCTAGCAAAGTATTATCATATTTTGAGTAGTCATGCTGACTTACACAGAGAGACCTACATATGGGAAGTTCAATAAGATATCTAAATGCTTTGCTAAATAAGCCAATTAGCTGCCAGTCCCTTTGGGATAGGAAAGAAAACCAAAGGCTTTGCTGCTGGGCCAGGCAGTTCTGCTGGGGGAGGCTTGGAGCTCTGTACTGGCAGAAAGGATAGAGAAAGAAATAAATCTTACTGTAGATTCCCTTGGCTAACATTCCTCAGTACTGTTTTATATATCTTCGGACAGATTTATAATGTACTTTGATGCTGAGCTCATAAAATTCTTAAAACAAATGTTTAATAAGACCGTGAAGAGAAGAACCAGTTCTTATGTGAAATTGGAGACATGCTTCAGTACAGTAAGATGTTAAACAAGTATTCATGCTATTTACATTGCTGGAAAAAAGCTATGGGAAACCGTATTGGCTAAACCTAAATTATGCATTAACAGCTGCCCTGAGACCACTCTGTAAAGCAACAATCTAATCAGTCGGATGCCAACTTGGAAGCAACAGGCTAAGAGCAAGTGTGAGCTTGTCCCTCACAGTGCTGAAGTGCCAGCACCTGAGGCCACCAAGGCTGCAGGCTGCAAGCTACTTGTGAGGCAACAGGATGGATGGAAGATGGACAGGGAGTATGGCATTGCTGTATGGACTCTTTCAAGCAGGATGTATACAGCTATTCTGCCTTTTTTATGGAGGTAATTCATCTGCAGAGATGGTTGAAGAGTTCACTCTAGTAGATGTGGTAAAAGTGTTATCTCAAGAATGAAAGAGGAGTGAAGTAAAAGGAGAGGTGCTGCAAAGTGATATTGGAACCACCCAAATACTTATATTGGCAGGATGGAGTAGTCCTAACCTTGTTATTATTATTGGTCTGAACATTAGAAACATGTGAACTCCAAGCTATGCTCCCACACAGGCCAAGCTCATAGTGTTACTCAAGCTAGAGGGCTGTATGTATGGACAGAAGTCAGCTTGGGACAACACTGAAACTCATCTTTTAGGAAAGAGCCTCAGGAACCAGATGTGACCTTTAATTACTACACTACGTCAGAAATACATTTCTTCGTTGCAGAGAAACAAATCCAAGATTGTCTATGTTTGTATTTTGAAATTGCCCAGTTACTAATTCTTTTAATTTTCTATGTTACACTTTGTCCAAATACTTCAGACAGAAGATTTATTGGCAGTTATATTTTTCTTAGGCAAACTGCCAGTGTCCTCTTTTAAACCTCTGCTTCTATTCTAGCTGATCCCAGCACAAATGTGAAGGCTTAGGTTACTTCATACTCCCCAGACAGAGCTTCCAAACTTATATTCTGTAAAAGCTTGATATAGCACCACTGTATCTATATTGGGAGGGGTTGTGTAAAGCAACTGGATATGTGGTTATTGTGAGTACTGGCAAATTCTGCTGCTTTTTTACTTCTGATGCCAAACATTCTAATATTGTCTTGGAACATGGTGCCATTTGAAAACCCTGACTTCTCCCCACTGCTCCGGGAAAAAGAAATAAAGTGAGGAGAAACCACTGCAAACATGATGTGCATTAAGTGTCAACAAGTTTTAAATCAGGAATTTTAAATCAGTGAACAACCTTGATGTTTTGCTAACAACTGCCTTAGAAATATGGCTAATGAATTACCTTGGTCTTTTGCAAAACACTAGGCATGTAAAATTACTGGATGGAAACATTAGCATAAATTTTAACCAAGAATCTCAAACAACAAGAAATGGTGAATACATAATAAATCTTGGATTTTTTTTTTTTTTTTTTTTGGGGGGGGGTGGTGCTGGTGGTATTTTCACCAGTGTGTGACAACTGTTTGCATTTTGTGGCTGCTTAATTTTTTCCAGGGGCTGATCACAGAGAAGAGAAAGAGCTTCCATAATTTCTTGGGATTTTTACTGGTGTTCATTTCACATTCTGCCTTTCAACTCTGGGATCTCTAGAAAGCTTACTAGCAATTTTCCCATCAGCTATCAGAAGGCTTTAAGTCATCAAGAGATTAACAAGGAAAATTATGACAGAAATAGAGGAACGGGGTTTTACGGTTGCAGCTTAGCTTGGGCAGGTTGTGTTGTTCTGTGTTCAAAGACTTGACATGGGCATTGATATTCCAGGTTAAGTCCAGAAGGAATTCAAAGCAAGGCCACAGTGACCTGCAGGGACTTGTATGTTCTTTCCCTTTGCTATGTGCATTTGCCAAGTTATATCTCTCCCCCACATTTATCTATATGAAACTGACAGACTCCTATTTTTAAATTCTTTCTGAATTTGATGTAGACCCTATCCTTTAAAAGACATGTGCATCTGAGCTGCTGAATTGGAACTTGTTCGCAGCAGACCCACTCATAAGCAAACATTGCTTTTGCATCTGACATATTAGCTTATGTGTCTAATAACACAGTTACAGTGAGGAACCACTTTGGAGCTGACAGGCTGCTAACTTTTTAAGCTGCCTCTCAGCTGTAACTGAGAACCTGACTGCTTTTAGTCGACTTTCAGGGCAAAGAAATTCATCTGAAGTCCTGCTGTGGCTTCAACAAACCTCTTTGACGTGACCCACAATTAAGTAGAAAGACTCAGTGAATGAATTCTTCTGTCTTCTGTTAGCTATAGGTGAAAGGAGGCAAGGTCAGATCTGATCCCTTCCCCTCATCACCTCAGGGCAAGAATGGAAGGCTGAGTTCCCCGTTATGTTCTCTCCAGCAACCTGCCTTGCCTCAATTCACTGATGAGTTTTCCACTGTGGAACATTTGTTGTGTGGATGTGTGAGCCCAGCCCCAAGGCTGGCACACACAGCAGCTAGACATGCTTAGGACTGGCACAGTTCCTCTGACTGCAGGGACAAAAAAAGAGCAGGAGGAGGAGGAATGGGATGGCAGGAAAATGTGCCTATGCAAATGTCACGCACCATTTTAGCTCTCAACTTTTCACAACGTTTGTGTTACATCACTTGAGGCACAAGGTGAAAAGAACACAGCAAAGGAAGGGCAGTGGCCAGCATCACCTCTGAATTAGGGCCCTTTTGCTTCACACTGCTCAAGGACACATTCCCCCAATGGGGAATTTCTGCCAGAGTAGTAAAGTTTGGATAAAATCAAATGTGCCTACAAAATACTTACTTGCAGTGAAAATAGAGAACTTATGAAGGCTTTAAATTTCCCTTCATGTTTAGACAATGTATTTAAATAAAAAGATTTTTGCTTAATGCTTTCTTGGCACATGTTACATTTAAATTCTGACATGTGATGGGATAAAATTAACCATGTGAACTGGCAGTACTGTCTTCCAGTTCCCCTTTGAGTAAACTGTAGGACACCATAGCAAAGTGCCATGTGAGTACCCATTCTGGGACACTGCTCAGAGACAGAACAAACCTCTGAGATGCAAAGCCTCTAGCTCAACTTACTTCCTAGCCTGGCATCCATTTTTTCCATAACCATTTTCTCATGCTTTCTGCCTCCTACTACAAGTTAGACCAACTTTAATAGATAATTCCAGATGTTCTTATTCAAAAGTGTTTCCTGGCAGGAAATCAGTGCCCTGTTTTTCAGATGGGAAGAAAAAAAGCAAACTAAACATTTTCTCAGAAGGAATGCTCGCATCTCTCTTATCCACTCTAAATCCACGCATACAGCAGTCATCCTACCACCTGCCTTCTGAGCCAGGCTACCAAAGACAAATTTAAGATGGATGAGTAGTCAATTATCTGCAAGAATGAAGTCTCAGTGGGTAATTGAATTCACCTACTCATAAGACTTAAAAAGGAAGAAAACTGGGTTTTAGACATGATGCTGTGTGTCAGCAGTGGAGTCATAACACGTTTCAGTAGTCTTACCCTGCTAACAGTATGCTGACTCAACACTTAAAGTATTATACTGCATAACAGTGGCTCAAAGAATTCTATGATAGCTTGGCTATATGTTCTTGGAATGTATATGGTATGGTATATCTGTAAGTCGCCTTCCCCTCCTGCTGGAAAATTTTGCTCTAGTTCCTTGTTTCAGATCTTTGATCATATGACTCTCTTGATAAGGCATGAAAACATCATCATTCAGCTGTGAAACTTATACCAATATTAATCTGCAGGGAGTAGCAGATTTGCTCAGCTGTTCTGATGAACCACTTCAGCAGATGAAATAAATATTAGGTATCACTTCTTGAATCTACGCTAGGGTTTTTTATGGTGTTTCTTTTCAGCACTGCAACAGATGGGTGTTGGTTATCGCCGTTCAAGCTGATTAAATTCTACTGGCACAGAAGTATGAAAACCCACGTATTCAACGGAAACTTGTGCTCCATTAAGTAGTTGCAAACTATTGTGGCTGTGGAGATGATGCACAGTGGAAGTAGAATCAAAGTAGTCTCAAAGCTCAGAACACATCCCACTACATGGCTTTCTAAGCATCTCCTTGCTCCATCAAAAAAAGACTGGTAGTAGGAGTTTCAAGTGGGAGTTTCCACCCTTGTTATTACTTGCATTGTAGGGGTTACACATTGAGTGTGGCAACATTGTTCAGGGAAAGATCTTCAGGAGTATAATTATTCTTTCAAATCCATATGGATAAAGAAAGGAAATGATTCTAAGAACAGAGGACCTCAAAGACCCACAAAGCGGGAGGAATATCTCTGTTGACTTAGCTGAGAACCTATCATTAGAAACGTCAGCCAGAGAATCATGGCAGGGACTTTCTTTATTGATGTGGTAACAAGTTATTCATCACTTCTCCCTAGTTAGATGTGCTTACTCTGGATTAGATCTCTTTTTTTCAGAAAATCTGCAGTTTAATTAGGCACAGTTGTCTTTAATCAACATTTAATCCAACTCTAGTAAGTTCATAGAGTGTAAACAACATAGAGATTAATGCCTTTTGATAAAAATGATAGAAAGAAGGTTTTGCTAATCCTGCCTTGGACAGAATGACCTTGACCTGTGACAGGGAGTGATTTGCCTTCAATTTTATATATGGTTTTAGAAAAAAAAAACAGGGCACAAACATGAATTTGGAATGCAATTTACAAAAGCTGTAGTGTGCTATAGACAATATTATGTATTTTTGAAGTTCTAGATGCTGTTTAAAAACACAGAGGACAAAACTAATGCTATATATTACCTGTAAAGCTTACAGAAATGGATGCTAGAAGTAGGGCATACTGCAAGAGATATTACATACCAATAAGTCTAAGGCTGATCAAGACCTTTTGATTTAGAGTAAAAGCAATGACAGAAAACATGATCATGCTCCTGTGCACAGCATCTTTTTATAGAGATTAGTCAAGAATACGTTTAAACTTGTGAAGCTTTCGGATGTAGTATATGAATCAGCGATCTTGGGTTTTGGATGAACAGATAATGAATCATCACTTCTCTTCCTCTATCTGTACCTACGTTGTGTTACATAAAGGGGCCAGGTACACTATTTTATTTTCTGGTATTATACCTGCAGGGCATTCATAATTTGATTTTGGAGCTACCAGTCCTGATAACAAGGCGTCATTTCTGAAACAGAGACATTCCATTGACCAACACCCCATCCCACTTTCAACATTGCTGTGCTGTGACTAGCAGAGAAGTTGCCGCTTAAGTACCTTCTTTTGGGGATATTAAATACAGACTGCATGAGTTATGAATATGGTTATTATCAGAAGAAGCCAAATGTTTAATGCATGATGGCAGTAATAACATGGGTGCATCATTTCTATGGTACCATTTTTTACAGAACTAGAACTAAGTTTTCCTCATGCTCAATGTCCTTATGACTACCCTGAGAAAAAAGCTACAAATGGAGCAACATTCCTTCCCTTGGGGCATGGAGAGTTTAAAAAAGTTAGCATTCTGGTTTGGATGGAAAGAGATTTATTAAGCTTTGTTTTGTACATTATTTACTTCCTTCCATTCCTTCTTATGTTCCCAAAGGACAGAATCGCAACTTCCTCTCCCACAGCCATTTGAAATGGCTAGGCACTCACTGGCTCAGGAAATAGCTTGCTTCTGCCCTGTCAGAGGCTGCAAACTACCTTTATGTCATGGGTTCAGCAGTAGCAGTCATTTTTCTCCTTCTTAGTAGTTGGTGCAGCGCTGTGTTTTTGACTTGTGG
>JANRGW010032877.1:23061-33300 GCA_024733675.1 Psilopsiagon aymara | reverse complement strand
GTGGTTTGTGTTATACCTTAGTTATTAAACTGTTCTTATCTCAACCTGTGGGAGTTGCATTCTTTCGATTCTCCATGCTGCAAACTGCGTGGCTGATTTACGGCCTAAATCATGACAATACCTTAGTTACTGGACTGTTCTTATCTCAACCCATGGGAGTTACATTCTTTTGATTCTCCTCCCCATCCCTCCAGGAGCAGGGGGGAGGAAGAGGGAGTGGGGAGTAAGTGAGTGGCTGCATGGCTGAGTTGCTGACTGGGCTTAAACCAGGACAATTTCTTTCACTCCAAAGCAATTCTATTAGAGTCTTTCAAAAGCAACATTGTTCATGCCAATGAAAGTAGCTTAAACTCATGGATTGTTGGAAGGAACCTTTCACATTATTTATCTGTTACCCAATCAAAAGGGCTAGAAAGATTGCCTAGGATATACTGTGGCAACCTATCATGCACTTCTACAGGTACCAGTGTGCATTTGTCTCTTACTTTCATTTGTGTGACAAATTCTGGGTTTCTTCAACGAGAAGGCTGTCTTAGATTTGATCTCACCTTTGGCAGGACATAGACATTACCGCAAAGCTGTAAAATCAGAATGTGTTTAGACATGCACTGTACAGCAGCATCTAACTGGAGGCCTTTACTTTTCACTGCTCTGTTAGCCTCAGGGTCAATTCTTTTGTGTATTTTGATCCAAAGCAAACTTTGAAATTTGGAATTTACCACCTAATATAGGAATGGAATGCAGTTAGCCTGAAATAATGCCTCATCATGGGCAGATATCTTAGGTTTTTAAAAGGCTGGTTTTCCCACTTGCTTGCAATTGCTGACTTTTCCACTGAGATAAAAGCAAGAAAAAGACCTTTCTCAAGTTCATAGGGTGTTGGCAAACCATAACATCAACATTTATTCTTCCTTCATTCTTTTGTACTCTGCTCATCAGCAAGAAAGAAAGGAACATATGTCTTCTCTCTAAGCACTCTCAGCATTCCTGTGAGGGTTAAGATTCCAGGTACTTTAGCAAAACAGTTTACTCAAGATACTTTTGCTTGGCCAAAGGTCAGTAGTCTACTTAGTCGTGTTCTCTTGTAAGTATTTGCTCTAAAAGAGTTACATGGGCTCAGAAATCTCCTGCAGATTTCACTGAGTGCTGGCGCAACTCCCCGAGGCTTTCTGAAAGCATAATGGAGGTTGCTCTGGCTGCTGACTACCACAGAAAAAAGAAACATATAATATGTAGTACAAGATTGAGTATTATTTCTTGTGTATACTACATTACACTGCATTACAGGTAATTTTTTTTTTTTTCTTCTGAAGGGGAGGTCACTAGAAAATAGGCTAGGGCTCTTAAAAAGAAAAAAATGTGTATTTTATTCTTTTTTGCACAGCACTTTGGAAGTGGGGCATTAGTTTTGCCAAAAGCAATTGCTGTGCATTAATATTAAACATGATCTAATGAAGGCATAAGTCGTTTTGGGAAAACATCAAGAACAGCAAAAGCATCTCCTGAATTACAAGTTTCTGGCTGAGAGAAACAGTACAACAAAAATATAGGCGTTTCTCCTGCCTAGGTTTTACTACATGACCTGCAAAAATAAGGACAGGGAAAAGGGGAAAACCAATAATACCTGACGGAAATTATACTTCCAACACTTTCCACCCCTCAAAACCAAACTGTAACAAACTGAAACCAAAACTGTATAAAGGACCCAAGCAAGCAGTCTTCAGTGTAATTAACAGGAACGCCACAAAGCTGGCTAAAATGTAATTTGGGGGTGGGAGGAGAGGAGGAAAGAAGCAGTGCCTCCAAGAAAACTGCTTTCATATATAAAAACGAGAGGATCAGTCCAAATAAGTGCAGTGTTTGGTGCAGTTCAAAACGATCCTTTTGTTCTGGCATGTATATTAAGAATACATTAATTAAGGAACATATGAATCATCTGACTGATGTGCAAGATGGAGCTAAGGAAAAAAAAAAGGCATCATTCCTGAAGTCCTTAAAAGGTCATTTCTTAACATTCGTCTGGGTGGCTCAAACAACAAACAAATCTTCTCTACTGAAAGTCAGACTGACCTAACAGAGCACGAACAGACCTCATCTATGCACCCCATAAACTGCAAAAGCAGACTCACATTAAAAAAGAAAAAAAAAAAAAACAAAAAACCATTGCTGATGCTCCTGTTGTAAATCTGTCTCTATTTACATGTTGCAGTCTGCACCTCGTGGCATCCTTCAAAGCCTTATACAAATAAACATAAGGAGGCATTTCTGAGAGTGCACTGACGCAAGGTACCTGACAGTGGGTGCCTGGAATCACATCCTTGCCAGCTGGCTGCAACAGAAAATGTAATGATTCAGCAGTTTAATGGATCTTGAGTTTGGCAACAGTCCCTTTGAAAACATCTCTGGGGAAATAAAATCATACAGGCCCAAGACTCTGGCAGGATCTGTAATTGTTTGCTGCTGGCACAAATCCAGGGACAGCAAAAGCTCTAACTTAAGGCAAATATGGCTGTATAATACTCTGACTCTCCAAGCAAGCTCTATTCAAAGCCCAAGGGTAGAATTAACTTATAGCATGTCTGTCGGGGAGACAAAGATACCAGGAAACCATTCAGCTGAAAAAAAGTCCTTAACTATTAAACTGCCTAAATCAATAGTGCTGTTTCACAGGAAAAGTCTTCAAACTTTTTTTTTTAAAGTACAGAAGAGCAGATGAAGTTTGCTCAAACTTGAAGTACAGCAGGTTATAAACATCTGCCTTTGCTATTAAAATAAAAAAAAAAATGCAGCAGACTGTGACAAAAAATAAGTTTGAAAAAGAGTGAAAAAGGCAACAAATGAAGCTGTAACAGCCACTATGCAATAATTATTAAAACATGAGATATCTGTATTAACTTTCAAGTCTTCTAGCAAAGCACTCACTGGAAAGCCAGAAATGAAAGAAAAGTTCCAGCTCAGAAACTCAGATGTCAGGATCTCTCAGCTTTTTTATGAAAATAAAACACTAATTCCTTGACTTCCACTTCAGGCTTCTCTGAATCTTTGGCCCAAAATTTATACATGCTAATAATACATAGATTTACACTTGAAGTAACACTAAAATGTGGGAAAAAACGAGGATGACTTTTACACTGGTTCCACACGGTAGAGTGCCACCACAGAGAAGGTCCATTCTGCGATTCTCCCCACACGCATTCACTGGTAATGAGAATGAGGAAGCCATCCCTCCTTTCAGAGCATGATACGAGGACATGATACGTAGTCCCTTTATTTTCCCTGCTCACAATGAGATGAATTTCAAAAGCTGTGGTTTACGGGCAAGGTGTTTGAAAGAAGGCCATAATATATGCAGAGAAACATGAAAGCTAGAGTCCATGGAATGACAGAATCAACCAAGTTGGAAAGACCTTTAAGATCATCAAGTCCAACCACTACACCAGCACTGCCAAATCCACCACTAAACCACTAAGGGCCTCATTTACATGGTTTTTGAGCACTTCCAGGGATGCTAATTCTCCCACTTCTACAGAAAGTCTTTTCCAATGCCTGACTTGGCAGGTTGCATTTGATCTTTTATTTTCAGACTGCTATAGTTTGATCTGCCATCTAAATGCATTTATATATAAGATTTTTATTTAATCTTATTGAAACCAGTAACGGGATCCACTGATTTTTCTGAATTTGCAATGGAAGTACCAAAAACCTTTTCTAATTTAAGAGACCCACAACGGGACTCACTGTATTCCTCAGCTTCCTATATATATGAACTGCATGGCTGGGAGAAGCAGATAAGTGTCACATCACAAGTGCAGCTGTGTTTCATTGTTTAGGCTTTGTCAGTCACTTCTCATACAGTGCAAAAGAAGGTATGCAGGTGCTCCTACATCCAGGAAGTTCCTCAGATAAATGCTACCAAACACATTAATTAAAATGAAGTTAAAGGTTTTTATACATTTTTTTCAAAGCTACTATCTTCCTCAAAACTGGAAGTGCTATCTCTTTTATGCACACACTTTCAATATTTCTCTAGTAAAAACACTTTATTTGGATTTGGATACAGACTGGACAGCAAAAACATGAAGACATTTACACTCATGTATAACAGTTGAACATATTCTTGTTCATTATTCAGAGCACTGCTCCTGACTCTTCCCACCACCAAATATCCTTTTTTGGTTCTGCCTCCAAAATCAATTATTATGCTTGGTCATTTGCCTAGATTCCTGGATAGCTACTCAACAGAAATTTCTGCTTATAATATTTCATGGCAGGTTTACTAGGGCTTATTAGCATGGAAGGATACTAAAAGAGCAGGACAAATACTGTGTTACTGTTAATGGTTCTTCTATGGAAACATAAAAAAACCACCATTTTGCATTTCTCACAACATGTTCATTATTTAGTTATTGCAGTGATGAGTGCAATGACAAGTGAAGACTCCAATAGCTTCTGAAATCCTAATGCAGACAAGTTTTCATAATCCTCATTAAACATGCCCACATTAATTTCCTAAAAGGGCATTTAGCACTTGCATGTCAATTAAAACCCCAAATTTTCAAAAATTCATGAAACACTATTAAAATTCAGTAAATAACTTAAAAGCAGCAAAGAGTTCTTTTCAACCCCAGTTTTGTTTCCAACTGAAGAGTTCTGCTCCAGCAAAGAAACTGAGGAAACTAATACAAATGATGAACTATGAAGACAGAAATGAAAATACTTCTGACAGCCCCCTCTTGTACTCTACCAGGCATACAACACAAAAGAAAAGGAGAGCACAATGAAGATTAAGTTAAAGCATTTTTGAACAGTAAAAGTTTCGCATCATGGGTTAAAATATCATGCTACCACCATTTGGAGAAGCTTTAAAATGTAAATATTAGATTCCAATCTGTATTGTTGTCCACAGTGCCCCTGGATTCTTCGAACTGCACAGCTTTTCCAGCTACCCAGCTGTTGTGTCGACAGCTCCATTTAATATTCTTGTCAAATGATACAGCAAAGACCTCTCATGCCTATTTTTAAATGCACATTTTTAATATTCAATATAATGTTACTCTTTAACAAACTCTTTACTCCCTGCTTCTTTTATGAAGCTTCCTGTGGTCTTTAAAGGGATTGTTAACCAAAGAATGGATCACACTCTTTCTGCATGAGCAGATTCAGAAACACTCCATTAAACCTTTCAGTATTTAATATAAAGAGTGATCTCTCACCTCTGAGGAGATATGCCAGTTGCTGAGTGATTAACTCCGGTGCCTCTTGAAGAATCTCTTTTACTACTACCGAGGAAGAAGACGCTTGTAACTCCAGGCTGCCATCACATTGCTCATCTGGATTGATGACTTTGACAACAGCTGATTCCAAACTTTTATCCTCACTATCAAGAAAATTTAAAAGTTATATATATATTTTTCTTTCTAGCTGCTTGACAATCCATTAAAAAAGTGCAATTTTTTTTTTTTTTAATTTTGGACTATAACACTATTGCTATTGCTACTTGAAGTCTGCTATAAAGCCAAAGAACATCACGATGAAGTATTAAAACTGCAATTTTTTAAATAAAGCATTCACAGTGGTTTTATTGCTTGAGAAATCACTAAGACATATTTACATTTCCATTATAAAAAATTTAGAAATTAATAATTTGGAAAAAAAACCCTATATGTACTAAAATTATCACTCTTTATAAAGGGCAGATTTGGAATTTTCTCCATTGAATATTTTGAAGACTTACAAAAAGTCTTTGCATTTTATGTTTCTGCTGTTTCTGCTTATAACAGCAACAACAAAGCCAACTATATTTAATAATGTAAAACATTAGTCATAATTATTTAGAAGGAAGAAATACGGGAAGTGACAGCAATAAAACAAAAGACTAATCTTACGGATAATTTTTACTTTGAAAAAGCAAATGATGTACTGATTTGACTGCAGTTAAAGAATCAATAGCTATGAGATTTTTGCATATTTCTCATTTTAGATTTTCCCTGCTCTTATTCTAATCTACAACACCCTCAATAAGATGGGGCCATAGCACAACAGGATGTTACTTATCTCAATCTAAGTTCTAAAGAGAGCTGGAAGTAAACAGCATTCTTCACTCTGGGCAAAACAGGCAGACCATTATAAGGAAGCTTCCTATAAAAGATTCACTACAGGCTTCTAAATATTCCCTCCTAAGGATGGATATATGGACTGTGGTCTTCCACAGCGCAACTGTGAGCCTCTGGCACTGAAGACATTTTGAGAAAAATGACAAAGTTTGTGAGGACTGCAGTTATCCGGCAGCCATCTTAACAGCACATACACAGATGTGCTGGCTATCTCCAAATCAATGTGAGAATCCTAATGCCTTTAGTGAAAGCTAACTAAGTAGCTGCAAGAAATCCAATCTCTTATTTACTGGTCAGAGGAAACTTCCAGATAATTTAAACTAAATTAAGATATCTAATCTAACCTGCATAAAAAACAATGTCCTTAAAAAATTGAGTTTATATTAAAAATGATGGAAAGATTACTATTCAGTTTGTTACATTTAGTGGAGACATAAGGTGAGAGAAAATGTATTTTAGGTTCCTTTCTAACCTTTTTTGTCTGTGTTAGTGCAGTAATATTACTGGAGAAAAGATGTAAAACACAATTTTTAAAACAGCTCAAACCCACATAAGCCATCTTGTACATACAATGCAATACCTTGCCAGCATGTTGCTGTTTACAAGTGTTAAAGACAATTTCCCTTCAGCATTCAGCTGGTGCAAATTGATTTCATCTCGGAATATATGGAATGACTCCGGGATATTCAGCTCCTCCAGGATAAATCTTGTCTCTGTGAAGTAACTAAAATCTCTTCTTGGTATGTTCAGCACAGGTAGGCAAATAACATCAGGAGGACTAACCTGTAACACAGGCGTGTGTTTGTCATTGTTGCATAAAATGAGATCTGTTTTTTATTAGCAACATATTTTAACAGTGTAATTAAACTCAGTCTGAATTTTCTGTTTGGTTTTCCCCCACTTCATTTTTTAAAAAATGTGGGTTTGATCTTTTTTTTTTTTTCTTGTTCTTCTGTCTCTGTTTGCCTCCTACGTAATCACTGGGAAATCAGAAAGAAGAAAAGATTTTGTACAAGGGTGATTAGCGAATGCTACTTAATATGTCACCTAATTCACTCATTAATTTTTGTATGGAAAGAAGTGTAAATTGTTTCTATTTAAAAATTTTACCACTGCTTATAATAAAATCACTCCAGATTATTTTTTTTCCAGTATGTTTTTATTTACTTAACAATAAGATGCCTGTAACAACCTGGAACAAATAAGTTAAGACCACTCAGTCCAGTTTTTCCATTACCTTGTCTAGAAAGTAGGCATAGGCCAGAGTAGAAATGAGCGAATCCAAATCACAAGATTTATTTCCAAGAACAACATGGACTTTCTCCAGGCATTTGCTCTTGTTCTGTAACACATTAGAAGACAATTGCAGTGAGTGACAACAATGATGAGAAAAAAACAAAGCCCAATGACCAAGACACTTCAAAAAATAAGTTAAGTATCAGGCATTGTCCTCAGTTGTAGCACTTTTTACCATCAGTTGAAGAAATGCACTCTGCTGTCAGATAAGGCATATTTCCATGGCTTCACAGCTTCTGAGAAGCCAAGAGACCTGGTTTTCCTAAGAGACCCCAGTTTAGAACCCAGTTGAGATCTAACTGGACAGAAGTCCCTTCAGCAGCAAAATAACAAAAAAACAGCATCATGTATATATATAAAAAGCTTTTGAAAAAAAACCTCACAAATCTAGTAAGAAAAGCAGTCCCAAACAGCATGGAATTACACACAGAAAACTATACACAGCAAGCTGTAATTTTAATTTTCCCTTTTTCATTTGCTTGGCTGAAATCAAATGCCTACACAAAGTAAAAGGCTTCAACCCTAACTCTTCAGAAACTGAACACATTCCATGAAGCACTGCGAGCTTTCAGATGTTCTCACAAGCGAAGGGAACTGAGTCTGTTTTGCATTTAACAAAATTAGAAACCTTCCGAACACAAGGAAGACCATCTCTGTGAAACCAAAATACTGCAGGGAAATGTCAACCGTCTTCATAATTGTACACAGAAAATATAAGGTGATGATTTTCACATCATTAATGTCAAGCTAGCTGCATGGAAATTTTCCATTTTATTTTATCTTCATGAGCTAAGCTGCTTCTGAAGAAATATATCTGACAGATGCTAAAGTAGATGTTTCAAAACCAAATATATGAAGTTAAATGTTGTTGTTGTTGTCATATACAGCACATTTTCTTCTTTCCATTATATTTTTATTTTACTGTTCTTCTGCAGCACACAGTTCTGATTGATTTGTCACCCTAAAGAATGAAAATAAAGTTCACGAGCTCATCCCTTTTTAGTAGTATTCTGTGTATAGAGGTATTTTCCTTTAGGTTCATCATAACCCAATTCTACCCTGAAAAAGAAGGAAACTGAATGAACTGACAAAATCTACAAAGTCACCTACTTCTTGGATTAAGCAAGAAATTTTTGTCTTGTCTTTAGAATTCATTCTCTCAAGCACTAAAATCTGCATACTTGTTTTTGCAGCACACATAAGCTGTAGTTTTGTTACATAGGTATATGCAGTTCTAAAATCTGTAGAAAATCATTTGGGAAGAGAACTACCAACGACGGAAATCACTCTTTGTCTTAACAGCTGCCTAAAAGGAAAAGAATAATTCCCATTTGTAAAAAACAAGCAAACAACCCAACATCTTTCACTCATTTGCATGTGCCATCATTGCTCCCTCTTTACTGGGTCTTCAGGAATGTGGACAGAAAAATTACAGAAAAATTGAAGAATTCCAAGGCTGAAAGTTTCTGAACCCTACACTTGACTTCTGAAGAAATGAGAAAAGCATGGCTATAAAGAGCATAACAGAAAGAGCACATAGCAGAGAAAGCAAGCTCTGGAGAACATCTCTTTGTAATCCAAACAGGTCATCTAGCCATCTGAGGACTGATTTTTTTAATTCCAGCACACCAGAATTTCATCAAAACATATCAACCAGAACAGACTGTGCAAGAACAGGCCATCTCCCTAGACTGTTCTCAAGAGTTTAACAAGAACTCTGAGATGGACATTATTAAGATGAGTTTTTAGCCTGACAGTAAGCAGGCTAAGAATGACATAACATATTTCTTGTCAGGCTGTTAACATACTATCCCTCCAAACAACTGCAGGTTTCTTCCAGAATATTTACGCCTAAGGCAAACATGAGGTCGAGGTAACCTGCTACCTGCTGCCAACTCTTTTCCAAAGGAAAAGGAATGTAAAACAAATTTCTGAAGGCGTTCAGGGGGTTCTCTTGCACACTGCCTTTCTCTGGGCACTCCAGGGAGGATATATTTCTGTTTCACCCACAACAACTGATTATTTTAATGACCCTACCTCTCCCTGAGTAAGAATCTGATCATTTTCATGCAACTACCCCATTCCATTCTGTAATCTCTGGGTTTTGGTTGGGTTTTTTGGTTTTGTTTTGTCTTTTTGTTTGTTTTTTAGCAAAGTGTTCATGCAATGGAATTTTTCTAATGGAATATGACAGCTATTACACTAATGTTAAAATACAAAGTCAACCTGTAAACTGTCTTAACAAGTAATACAAGTTTCCAGCTCACAGACAGCAGGGCCAAAATTGGCCAGAGCAAATAGCAAAGTTAGTCTGTGCTTCACATTCTGATGATGTAAAACACACTGACAAGAGAGAATAGTGATAGTCCACAGCTTATTTCAGCAGTCTGAGGAATTTTCTTCATTAAAGTGAGTGTGAAAGCATTATTTCTGAAAAACAACTTCTAATACAAAGTCGTGTATTACCAAACTTATCATTACTAATCAAATTTTTATTAGTTAAGCTGAGAGTACATTTGGATAGCTAATTCTTCCTGCAGCTCTGGAAACTCATAAAGGGAGCAAAGCATAACAAAACCTACCTAAAATGTCACCCTTAACTATTACTAGAGAGCACAAGACACTTGCTATTACTTTCCTAAATTAAATCCTCCATTTCCTGGTCAAACTGTGTTATCCATGTAAGTAATCTGTCCTCCAAAAGACAAAGCTGGATTTGATGATTCTTATCAGTCCCTTCCTACTCAAGATATTCTATTGTCATGGGTTCAGCAGTAGCAGTCATTTTTCTCCTTCTTAGTAGCTGGTGCAGCACTGTGTTTTTGACTTG
>JANRGW010032877.1:11907-22665 GCA_024733675.1 Psilopsiagon aymara | reverse complement strand
CTCCAGGAACAGAGGGAAGAAAAAGGGGGAAGTGAGTGAACAAACTGCGTGGCTGATTTACGGCTTAAACCACGACATCTATGATTCTCTTATACATTTCTAGAAAACAGCAGAAATTGAGTCGGATAGAAACAGATGAGGCTTGCAGACAATCTGCACCTGCCACAGCATTTTCTTTCACACAGTATGTGCTGTCCCACTCGAGGTGAAGTTAACAGTGACATGGTTTAACCCCAGCCAAAATGGGGACAGAGAACTATCCAGCTGAGCAGCGACTTCCCTAATTACACAGATGTAATTCCTAAGCACAGATCAGAAGCTACAGTCTGAGAACCACCACAGACAAAACTGACCAGCCAAGAACATCTGCAAGGAAGCACATAAAGAGGTACACGCTATGGAAGCACATAAAAAGGTACATGCCTGACACAGCTCAGAATATATCTATTTACCTTTACATCCCCCAGTGATATCCACTAAAATAATTCAGTGGCATATCAAGATCATACTTGCATAACCTATTCACATGGACACTTTCTGCTCCTAGCATCTTTATTATTTGAACAGGGTATCTATCTGATACCAGAATCACAGACAATATATTTATATGGCCAGATAGCATCTCTCCCATTATATCTTAACACAGGAGACCTTCTTGTACCAACAACACAGATAATTTATCAAAACCTTAGTGATGACCACAGTTACACAGGTGAGAGCAGATTAAATACTGTTTTGTCCTGTGCTGGAAAAACAATTTTGAGATCTGTGCATCAGGTAATAGATCAACTCTGCCAAACTGTGGTGATAAAAAATTGAATGCTACTTCAAACATTCACCTAAGCACAAATAGATGTCATGTATCAGTTCGACCCCAGGTCTAAGAAAGCAGCATTTTTAACCTTCAATTTTATTTGCAGCATCTTGGAAGCTGTGAAGTCACTACTTTCACCATGACATCACTTCCTCAGATAATCAGCACTGGCAAAAAAAGACACCACCATCCATGGATAAAAATAATAAGATACTCCTTCAGGAACAACCACAATGCTGCTTATTACAACTTCTAAAGCAATCAAAAGCTAGCAAGAAGAAGGGTACTGATAAATCTGAAGCTATTTTAAGAGGAATAACTGAATAAAGTTTTGCATAACCTTTTTATATTGATTAAAATTATACTTTTAAGAGCAACAGAATCCTCAAAACACCTTACATTTTCATCTTCCAGGACTTAAATCCAACCTTATCCATAATAATAGACACAGATCATTGCACAAAACAGGTGTTCCCTGTGATGTGCTGCCTTTTTTGTATAGCTGGAACAAAAGTACTTTATCCCTAAATTCTCACATCTGGTAATGGTTTTCAAAGAGCACATAAAAGAAGTGGCGTTCTCTACCTTTAGTGACATCTTCAGCTCTGATAGACTTATGGCAAAAGCTTCCCCTGTCAGGGGGAAGTCATATTCAACTGCTTGCTAATCATCCCACTAGGACAAAAGCAGACACATGGATGTGTCTGGATTATTTTCAGGTCTTTCCAAGCAAAGACCCCACCAGAGAAGCCCACAGTCATGAAAACAAAGCTATATATGGACAAACTCTCTGCAATAGGTCTAAAATGTCATTACTGCCTGCAGCTATCATAGCTAAACCTGAGAGGAACCATGAACCCTAAATATCCCCAAGAATTAAAAAATTAAAGATGTTGATGATGAAACTGGAACTCATAAGTTAAACTACATAAGAAACTAATGACCTCTCTTAGTTCTGATGGGGTTTTGTTTAGCTAGATTAAAGGTAAATTATGAAACACATAAACACTGGATGCCTGGGATAAAAAGAATTACAGAAATGATGTGTCATTCTCAGATGGGATCAGTCAGGATAACTCAACTCAGATCAGACATGCACAAATCTACATTCACTTATCATGCTCAAAACAACTATATAAACATCAAGCTGCTTCTGCAAGCTAGTAAGAAATCTCTTCTGACAGTCTGACACTTACAGTGAAGAAGTTCTCGTATCTGCCCAATTTTGTTGTCTCAAATAAAAGCATTAGTACGGCAATTATATCTTTATGCAACTGCAGTCAAAAATACCTTGTATTGTTTTTCACCTGCATCAAACAGGTGATTCATCTATACTGCATAGACTGGCAATCAGGTTTGCAAAAACTCTGGCCATATTACTACAATGATTCACCAAATTAAAACATCCTAGTCAAAACTGACATTGTCTCTTCTTTTTTTCTTCTTTTATTACAGAAGCTGAAATGATCTTGCAAGTCAAGAAATACTGAAGACTTTTTCTAGTATAAACAGAAACCCCTACAAAATGCTCACTGTCAAAAGGCAAAAATTTTTGTTCTTTTCCCTCTCCTTCATACACCCCTCCATGCACATACACGCTCACCACATGCAACAGCAATCACACACAGCCTCGCTTTCTGAGCCACTATTTTCTTTTTGTTTCAAATCTAACTGGATCTTTTGTCATTCAGCTGCAATGAAATTACTGCACTTTACTGCAAGGGATGGGACAGCACTTGTCAAGGATAGCAAATCTTAAAGGAGCTACCTGGCTTAACAGAAGCATACTAATAAAGAATAAGCTGAAGTCACGTAACAGTGTCACATACATACAATGCTGAAAGCTTTTCCAACCTTGTGTCTGAAAAGCTAACAATGGTACACGGATGCACAGATTTACTCAGCTTTCCTGGAGATGCATTGGGAAAAAGCCTAACTACCTGGACCCAAGACAAGATAGTAATAAATACTGCAACTGAGATTTTAAGTCATTCACTTACATGAGAGAAGACTTTTGTATCCACTCAGTAACTTCGGAATTGCACCTCTAACCCAGAAGTAAAGCTTATTAAGTAGTCATTTTGCAGTACATCCTGCATTAGCCTTTTAGTATTAGGCAGTATTATACTTCCATCAGCCTGAGGGCTTTTAAGTTGATTATCCTTCTCTATTGCCAAAGAAATAGCTTTAAGCCAAGCCAAAGTTGATTTAATATATTATGCAAAGTTCAAGTTAGTTTAATATTTCATAAGTTTTTTTCACATGAAAGCTTTATACTGGTCTGGGGGAAAAAAAAAAAAAAGGTCTCTATCCTAATAAATCTGTGTTCTCTCTTACTTTTGAGGACAGAAGAAAAACTATTATACTTTTCTGCCCCTGCAGTATATTTTTCATGTATATTGTAGTTTACTGTAATAATTGTAAAATACATGGTTACATAGCGGATTCTTCTCTAAGAAACATAATTTAATAGAGAAAACTTCAATTTTAGCATATCATAATCATTACCTGTTGCGTCTGTATTGTAGAATGTTGCTTTACTTACATATCTGAAAACAGGCTTTTACAGCAAACATCAATACCACTAGCAGAATAAAATAATAGAACAAAAGGTAAATTTTCTAAATCCACATCATTTGCTTTTGCATGAGAGACACAGCCTTGCAAAAATCAGACAAACAGAAGGGTCAAAAATTAAATGCCACCCTCCAAATCATTGGATAGACATAAAATACCACCTGATATTTTGTGTTGAATAAGCTCTAATGCCAAAAGACTGTAACTGGTCTATAATAAAAGCTAGGAAAAGGTCTTTGCACCTTAGCTGTCATGCATAAAGAACTTACCTGAGGCCTAACTGATATAACAACCCAGTCTCACCTGCACTCCCATCTCTGATGGTGGCTGCACTACCCATAGGAATATAGCCTTGTTGAACAAGCAATAACGGTCTTCTGAATTTATACATTAAAAGTGACATTTAAGAGTCACAAGTTTGCTGAAGACAGTTTTATTTAAAAGTGCTGTTTTCCCAATCACATTGTTCCACAGAAGCATGCCAATACTTCAAAATGAATAACGGAAATTTAGCAGCCTAAATCTAGCATGCCAGCCAGACAAGGAAGTCTCATCCCCAGATTGTTCCTGAAATTTCCACAAAACAGAAGCTCTCTTTTCCAGTCATTTCTCATCAAGAACTGGTGCAGCCAGCTACTGCTGCTGAGAATTCGGTTCAGTACTTTTGCATTACCAAGAGGCTCTGATTTGGCAGCCAAACTTCTCAATGTTTAAGAGTTCCTACTAACTGCAAACATTGACTCTCTTCTCACTTTTAATTAATTTTACAGAATATAACTGCATGCAAGTCTGTTCTGCCTGTTCTTGAAGGACCTTCTCTCTAACTTAACACATACGTTTGCTCACATTCCACAAACTAAAAATGAACAATGATTTCCTCATGAAATTTTCATTTGAAGAAAGAGTATTTTGAGTAATCAAATAATGCAGAGATGCCATTTCAATATCAAAAGAGGTAACACAGAATTAAAAACATCAATCAAAATCTTATTGGCTCCTTTGAAAAATAATTTATTCCATTAATTGAATTGACACTGATTTTCTACAATGTTTTATAAGCTTTGCATGTTCACATTCTTTTGCTTCTCCAAATTTTTGGTTTTAGGGACAACTTTTGAGACACCACTTCTACTCAACTATGGGGTGTAAGTATACGATATACCAAATGGCATCTGGCTTTCAAAATGTGTCATACATGGTGCTCACACCCAAGTTCACACATTTTGGAAGTATGACTTTGGCATCACATGTATTGATCCCAATTTTGCTGGTACGTCAGGATTAAAACTCCCATTAAGTCAGACAGATACTAAATATGTTTTCTCCTCGGGAATTAAAGAAACTGAAATTTTTATGACACAAGTGAGGAGGAGAAAACTTATTTAAATGACCTTAGGCTCAGTAAAGATATCACACTGCTCTTCCTGCCAAGACAAAACAGGATGCACTCTCACATGGCTGAAAAGAGAGAATGTCCCCAGCAGAATGATTATTTAAGCTTGAATCAGCAGTACTTCAACAACCTGTCAATAGGATTCACTATCACAGAAGTTACTAAAGATGAAAGTTACTCTCTTCCTTATATGCTGCACTAACTCATTTGTTGTTCAAATTGATGTGCTCTATGCAAGATTAGTGCTCTCACCTAATAACAGTGTCACAGTAATTCACCTCTATGAAAGAACAAGTTATATTCCTATTCAAGTTTATCTTTACTGTCTAAATCCAGTCACAGCAAATCTTTGAATTTTCAGCTCAAGTTACATTGACTCCTCTTCCCTCTCCTTCCCGGCTTGCCACTTAATACACAAGAATGAGATTGGGATGCCTATCAGTTTACAGGAAAGCATTTACCTCCATCAGGAATTGTTTGGTTTCATACATGATCAAGGTGTCCCTTGAGATTAAAAACAAACAAGTTAACAGTAAAGGAGCACATTTACCTGAGGAGAAGAGTGCCCCTGTCATACTAATTGCATCAGTTCCGTGGTGGGTCAGGAGGTGACTGGTAGCAATAATCCCCTACGTCAAACACTGCACAAATTGAATGAATTACAGAGAACAAAGAGAAAGTGTAGTGGAGAAAAAAAATAGGTGGGGTTTTATTTTGTTTTGGTTTTAGTGAAGGAAAGGGAATTCAACTCAAATAAGGCAACATTTCTGTCACAGACTTAACATCTGACCTCAGATTAGCTCTTCTCTAAAACACTGGATGCAACTTTGCAACTCAGACTAAATCTACCAAGAGTCAGAAGGCACAAGAACACCATGCTGCACAGGACCCTTTAGAGCTGAACTCCATGTTTCTTAAATCAGTGTAGTCCTTAGCTGACATGCACAAAGTTGAACAGTAAACCATACTCTGAAGTGAACCAACAGCCCAGAAGAAAGTTAGTACTCACACACGGAGACTGAATTTTCTGTGTTTATATGAGCAATATAAAAATTCACTTCTACAAAAGAACAAGTTATATTTCTATTCCAGGATATCTTTATTGTCTAAACCCAGCTTACTCCAGTCTTCCTTTTTTAATTTATAATTATGCAATCCCAGTGTTTCTTCTAAATTTTTATCAATGTGATACAGGTAATATTTGTGACCACACTGCACTCAAATACAAATAGTGTGCATAGCGACATTTTTATTTTGTTTAAAATCTTCTGTGTCAACTTATATCTATTTCTTCTTCACCATGAACTATATATTGCATGATTCAAGACAAACAAGTAGTCCATGAACCATCTTCTCATCAGTGGCTTATCCTAAAACGTATTACACACCTTCACCTGAAAGAATCGTATCTGGAAGAGATGATCAGCAGGCCAAAGTCACTTTTAATTTTGCCTTTCTTATTCAACAGGTTTTTATCATACCATAATTCTTAAATGTATTTGGCTTTTTACCCACTCTGGTAAGATGTGGAACAAGCTGTTGGAGTAAGTCAAGAGGAGGGCCATGAGGATGACCAGCAGGCTCGAACACCTCCTGTATGAAGGCAGGCCAAGAAAGCTGGGGCTGTCCCGTTTGAACAGTAGGCTGCGTGAAGATCTCACAGAAGCCTTCCAGTATCTGAAGGGGGCCTACAAGCTGGAGAGGGACTCTTCTTCATCAAGGACTGTAGTGATAGGACAAGGGGTAATGGATTCAAACTTAAACAGGGTAAGTTCAGGTTAGATATAAGGAAAAAGTTCTGTAGTGTGAGGGTGGTGAGGCACTGGAATGAGTTGCCCAAGGAAGCTGTAAATGCTCCATCCCTGGCAGTGTTCGAGGCCAGGTTGGACAGAGCTTTGGGCAACATAGTCTAGTGTGCGGTGTCTCTGCCCATGGCAGGGGGGTTAGAACTATATGATCTTAAGGTTCTGAGATGACTGGGGTTTCCTCAGCCAGTTGTGTTCCGTTTTGGATTGGCCATCTTCTGCCAGAATAGAATCGTTACAAAAATGTAGTATTGATATCTCAAAAGTCAGATGCATGACATTTAAGGGTTGATCCTGCATTCCATTTTATCAGCTAAAGTTGGTGCATTTCTTCAGGAGTCAATAATCTTTGATATATTATGTATTTTGCCTTTTTTGCATTCCATATTCCTACATACATTATTCTTGTTATGGCGAGCAGCCTCCACAGACCTTTCCAAATCGCTCTTAGGTGACAAAGCACATTTCAGCACAAACATTATCGAAAATCTTTTCTGAACCAGAATTTCCCACCTACCCTTGAAGCATTAAAAAGTCATTCAAACATATTTCCTTGATACCATTTGGCTCACTGCAGATTTTTGCTGTGTTTTAAGCACACTATTGACTGCATTAAATAACCTCATAATCACATTTAAAAGCTTAGTGATCTAGTGCCACCAATGTACTAAAATCTATGATAACAAATGCAGTCAGCATTTTCCATACCATATGCTTGTAAATGTTATTCTGCAGGGAACCAATTAAAACTATGGAAAATTTGGAACACAGACATAAGGAACAAAACAAAGCAACTTATCTTGTCACCATGGTGCTTGCTCAGTACATCGATTAGGGAATGGTGATATTATAGGACAAACAAATGCCACTTTAATTAAACTGTGCTGAAAGGCAATATACAGCAGCATTCATTTTTGCTGCGCTGATGTTAGTTTTCTTTCTAATGAGATAGAACAGGTAAAACACATTCCTATTAAAAAAAAATTTAAACAGAATCACAAATATTCCTATTTGAAGAAATCCAACACTAGTCCCATCTTACTGAAAATATTTCTCCTTTAACATTCAATGAGGAAAGGGTAGGAAACTGAAATTGAATGCTTGGATTTCAGGGAAAACAAAATACTTCTAAGGATATATATTTTTCAGGAATAAAATGACTTTGAGCAGGGGCTTATTTCTTATATATATTTCTGTGGAAACCATGCTTTGGGGAAAACACTGACTCAAATCCTTTTATTTGTCCAGTGCAATTAACAATGGAAAAATGGTAAAGCAATTGAAATAAATAACAAACACTTCAAAAAATATCCTCCAGAGAAAGCAAAAAGTTATCAGGAGGTGGAATCATGATTACCTCCCATGAGTGAAGCCACCTGGGAGAGCTTTGTTGGATGGAACATGCTAAAATCTTCATCTCCCATTCCTGCTTGCACTTCAGAATTCAGCACTGCAATTACTGGGAACCCCACAAAGGACCACTACAAGGATTCCCAAAGTTAAGAGAATAGAGGTTACCTATCTTGGGTTAAGACTCCTGCCTTATTACTCTTGTGTAGTGCCAATGACACCTTGAACTGACATACAGATGCTGAAACTGCAAACAATATTTACGGCAATGATTACCATTGCCCATCTGAAATACAGATCCATTTCACATTATTTCATCTTGATGTAGAACATACGTAACCCTGAGCCATGGTTTAAATTTAATGTACTAGGAAAATTGGTACAGAAAAAAAAGTAGCAAATCATGTTAATTCCACTGGTCACTCCAGTCATGTTCAGCACAGCCAAGATCTGTCAAGAACCACAATACAATAAACACATCCTTCTCAGACAGAGCTATAGCCAGACTGCCTCAGAAGCTACCAAAAAACCCACTTTGAATAGAGGTGGGAGCTTCTGTAATGGTAAATAGCCTAGTGATTGCACAAACAGTGCACAAATCTGGCACAGTAGTTCAATTTCATCTCATAAAAGATATCTTATATAGAGAAAAAAACATAGAAAAAGAGCTTATATAGCACTGAAGATTCTATTCAAGGTGAATATATTGACTATTGCTTTAAACACATGGAAAATACTAGACAAAATAATTAAAAGTGTAATTACAAAGTAACTTGAAGCACTGTTTATATTATAAAGCTATAAAATAATTTTTTCAAAAGTATGTTATGTCATTCATTTCTGTCAAAAAATTTGGTAAGCAGTAACAGAAGAGAGCATTTTTGTTTAAGATTTGATTCAATTTCACCAATCTTGATTAAGGTTTTTCACGATGTGTTATTTCAGTATTTATTAAACAGAGGAAACAGTAGATAAAAACTGACAAATTCTCATATGAAGAGACGCTAATGACTAAGTAAGACATTCTCTTCAAAAGTAGTTTTGCTGAATTCTCTCAGCACCAACATAGGCAATTCATCATCCCTGGCAAATCTGCTGTCCTAGCTAATTCAAAAGACAACAAATATTATAGAAAAAAATATGGTTACAACAAACAAAATTAATTAGATGAAGAGTTAAACTTTACCTTTCAGTTGACACATCAACAATATCTTCTAGTTTTATATTTAACATACTATGATGCATTTTTAATCTATGGGAAACACTGATAACTGCACTCCTCCACACAGGGACTTGCTTCATTTTCCGCAACAGTCAAGCTCTCAGTTTTCACTTGAAGAGCATACCATTAGGAAAAGCAGCATCCATTGATTTCTCTATCTGCTGTAGTTAAGAACAAAGGGTCCAAAGGAGAGATATGTAAGCTAGAAAAGAATAATCTGCTTCCTCTCAGGCTGACACCTTACTTCCACCAAATCACAGAGCTCTTGCTTAAAGTGATTCTGTAGGTAAAAAAAAAAAATGAGAGCACAACATCCCTCCTAGGTCAACTTCTGCAGACAGAGAAGTTCTTAAATCTCTGGAGATGGGGAAAGAAAAAACCAACCAAACAACAGAAAAAAACAAACAAAACAAAACAAAACAAAAAAACACACCAAAAAGTCCCAAACTTAAGTACATAAAAGGGACCTATGCAAGCCAAAATATCTGACGTACAAGACTGATCACAGCAGCCAGACCCATACTTTTCTACTAGTAAAGTCTGAGAACACTGGTAGGGTATTCAGAACTTGCTTGTAATTAAACCCTACCTCAGTGACTAGCAACACAGCATACACCACAGTATGTACCAAAAAGACAGTTCCTATGTTTCTGGCTATGAGAATGCAGGAACACATGAACTCAGATTCCTCTGTACTCACAAGGTGTTCAAGATATTAAAAAGCGAGAGAGTCATCATCCATGGAGATACTGACAAGTATCGAGACAAACACCTCTCAATGGTAACAATAGAAATTGGTGATGATTTCATGTCTTCGCAGTGTTACGGTCATTCTCTGCTCTCATTCTGACATTTCTTTAGCTTATTATATCTGTTTAGTTAATTGCAAAAATTTCAACAGATTGGAGGACTGTTTAACATTATGTAAGCATTATGCACTGAAAGAACAAGTGGAAAAACTATGTGTAGCTTCCTTTCCCTTTTACAGGTAGGCATGTGCTGGCCTTTCATCGCTGTTGAAAGGATATCTGTTCTGCATTAATGACATTAGGAATGTCTGTAAAAAATAAACACCATAATTCTTTCCTTTCTTTTACCAGTTAAGTAGAACACTATCTTTTCTCAGGATCAAAGAGGGAAATACATAATGGCAATGCATTTATGCACAGCTGTATCTGAACACTTAATCTCTAGATGGAGTTCACAGGTATAAATACCAACATACACTTGACACTCCTGAACAAAGCAGCATATCAGGTTTGAGGTATGCCACTGCACGATTACTCAAACAAATTAGTAAGCTGTTTAAATTTGTACAAGGACCACCCCACAGAGGCCTTGTGATTTGAGTCATCTATTACAGGCACAGCAATGTATGAGGAGCAAATTTTGAGAATGAGGTCTACTTACAAAAATAAACTGTTAGGTTACCAGAGGAGATCCGTGTCCCCTTGCTGAAGTCACATGCACATTGCATTTCTGTGACTTTAAAACCAGCCTTACAAATACATTATAATGACATTCAGCTATTACAGTTAAAACAATGTAACTTTGTGCTTATTATTACCTTATACATGCACAAGCTGAGGTGAGGAAA
>JANRGW010032877.1:0-11807 GCA_024733675.1 Psilopsiagon aymara | reverse complement strand
CTGGAGCAGAGAAGGCTGCGTGGAGAACAATAGCAGCCTTCCAGTGTCTGAAGGCAACTTACAAGGATGCTGGAGAGCAACTCTTCCTGTCATGACAGGACAAGGGGTAATGGGTTTAACTTAAACAGTGAAAGTTCAGATTAGATATAAGGAAGAAATTCTTTATTGTGAGGGTGGTGAGGCACTCGAACATGCTGCTCAAAGAACTTGTGAATGCTCCATCCCTGGCAGTGTTCAAGGCTGGGCTGGACAGAGGCTTGGGCAACATGGACTATTGTGAGGTGTCCCTGCCCAGGGCAAGTGGGGTTGCAACTTGATGATTCTAAGGTCCTTTCTAATCTAAATCATATTATATTATTTCCATCAATTCAGGGAAACTGGATGCTAATAAATATGGTAGTTAGTGTCACAACTAGCATCAAAATATAAAGTTTAATTTGTTGGGGTTTTTTTATATTATTTTAAAACAGCATAAAAGATGCACAGATAGCAACGTGTATCAATGTTTTAACAAAAGCATGACATAAAATACCTGTTATGTAAGGTGCCTTGTGCGGCATTTGCGCTGTGCAACACGCTTACTTTAACATTAGCAAGAAAAACTGCAGTTTTTACTCTGCTGACATGTAGTCTGTGAAATCAGTTATTGTGATACAAAGTGACAGCTGCACTTAACAATAAGAGGAAACTCAAAACACCATTTAAAAATTCATGACATGAGAAAAGTTTTTAACAGAGTTTCATGAAATCTGCACTGAACTGCTCCTCATGAGTGGAATTCTCTTTTCAGGAACACTTCAGCATAAAAAACAACATTCAGAGAATGTAATAGAAAATATTTAAGTAACAAATCTCTTAATTAATGGACAACTTCTCAGAAAAAAAAAATCAACTGGATTTGGAAGTCTGAATATTTTGCAAACAGCAAGACACAGAAGACAGATGCCATCCCTGTCTAAGCACTTCCTTCATCCATTGTGGCTAAAAGATGCCAATACTATGACAGTCAGTACCCAAAAATTAAATTAGCAGAGCCATGGCATAAGCATTCTGCAAGGCAAAGAGGAAAAATTAAAAAAAAAAAAAGCAAGACATTTCAGAAATTCTGTCCAAAGCAAACAAAGCAGTATGCTATTCTACGAAATATTATTGTTCCCAGATACAAAAGCGCACTTCTTAACGTCATGTAAGCGCAACTGATTCTCCAGATCCACAGATCTGACATTAATAGCAATTACAGATCAAACTGAACCTCAGATTAAAGTTGCAGAGAAAGTATGATACTTAGTAGCTTTCTGAAACAGTATTAGTATGTTTCTTCCATTTCAGCCAAAATATCTTTGGTCTCACCACAGAAAGCTGAGCTGTACTGGCGCTTCTTACTCGATTCCTTACTATTGATGTCAGTGAAGATATTTTGCCCTTTCTTCAAACTTCACTGTATGAACTACAATTCAGTCAAGCTTCTACCTACAAATTACTGAAGTACTGACTTCACTTTTCACTCCTAAATTTCTTTCACATTTTATGTTCCTTCCCACATTTTCTGTTTTTGAGAATTTACCTGTTCTGTGAAGAAACTAAATTTCATGTCTGTGATGGGATAAAGTTACAGTAACTTCTACAGAGCACAGTTTTATGATGCCATCAAAAGTAAGATTTTAACATTACAGATACAGAAGTGCCCACAGATATGGATTTTGGACACTAGATTGGGGGTTGATGTGTACATATTCATGCAGGCTGGCTGGCTGCATTTAGTAGGGCAGAGTATCTGCATATCTTCCTATTTAATAATGTGGAATATAAGAGAACTATTTCTTCATGTGTTTAGACTTTAAGCATGACGGATTAAGTTCAGGAATTAATGCTCCGCATAGAAGCTGTGTACAGAGATTCTTTTTTCTATCCCCTCAAAAACTGTATCCCTACCTCAAAAACTGTATGGTCAGTCCTCTGCACATCTGCTTCAGTTCTCCTCACTGCAGCATGGCAGAACTAGAATTATACCCAACTCAATTCCCACCCTTCTACAAGTTTTGTGGTACAGCAGCAATGTAAGCCTGAGAACAGGGACAAAAATATCTCACACCTAAATTACTGAATACATTTATCTTACGGACGATCATTACCTAAAAGGAATACATTGCACTGATACTCCATGTTTTCTTTTTGATCCCCACTGACAGCAAGTCCATTCAAGGATCCGGCACTAATCTCTTCAATTAAAGAGCAGATGACAAATGGCTAAAATCAGACTTGTTAATTCTTTCATCCATAGACCTTGCAAAAAAAATGCACTTAAAAGAGATGTGTTTTAAGAGACAAACAGCTTCAGTATTAGGCGCTGGATGACAGACCACCATGTTCAAAACAGGAAGAGCACTGGCTCAGCATAGCCTCCTTCAGCACACATAGAAAAGCCTTTCTTTCCACAGACCATACAGCAGCAGAAGCTATAAGCACCAAAGAGGAGAGGGAGAGGAAAACCCATCTCTCTGTGACTGGAAACACCTCACTATTTCCAACTGACATTTGGTTCCCTTGATTTGCACTTTCTGTCCTACTAGTACAACTATCAAATCTATGTAGGTGTTTTTAGAATGGTTTAGCAGGAAAAAGACCTAGTTACTAAAGCTCAGTGGGTTTGAGCTATTTTAAACTCTATGCATGCTGATTTGTGTTAATTAAATGCCCTCAGAAACATCTGCAATTATGTAAAGCTGGGATCCTGAAATTAGTATCTCTCTAACAATAGTAACTAAAAATTTTAGACGAAGAATGTAAGCATAGGGAAAGGAGGAAGCTTTCAAGACCAAAGTCAAGTTTTCAATATTATTTAGATTCTTGACAGAACCAGGAACCAAACAGGACACTTTTGCATTCAAGAAATAGTATCTTTCATATTAACATCCTATTTCCCACATTTCTCTTTTTTTGAGTTTTTTTTTTTTTTTTTTTTGCTCAGGGTTTTTCACTTCATGGCCTTGGCCTTTGACCCACCAATCTTTTCAAATAAACTTCTCTTGATTTCCAGAAAATTATTCCTAACTTCAGTGTGTCAGACCAGAATCTTATTCAAAATAGTACTCTGTTTATGCACAGTGATAGAATGGGGCTTGCAGGTACCCAAGTATTCTGTAAAGATGCAGAATGTGCAAGAAAAGTCCCTTGCCATGCCTCCTACCTGTCTTACACACTTCTGGTTATTCTTCTTATTACAGCAGTGTTTTCTAACTCTCAGTGCATACAACATGCTTTTCTGTCTATCCCTATCAATCAAACTCACATCAAATTATCACAAAAATCAGTTACTTTTTAAACAGTCAGAAATGTGTTAAGCGGTCCTCAAAACAAATACAATGGAGTGTTACTCTAAAAAAAAATAAATAAAAAATACCATACATATTTGAATCAGAAAGCATGCCGCTCCTTAGCTTCTCTGGGCCATCACAGAAAAACAGCCTATTGTGAGGGCTAGATCTTTTTAACTTGAAGATAAATGATCTTTCAGCTATAGCTGTGCACAGTGTCAGTGACATCCAGCCACTTGCTCTGCTTACTGCAGCTGTGGATTCTGCTTGGATCTCTGGGGGACAGAGCCTGGCCTCTCTTTTCTTTTAAAAATGACAGTTGAATTGAAATGTTTTCTTAAGAACCTGTGATGCTATGAACATATCTGCTAATAGACATACATTTATAAATTACACTTACTAATATCCAGCCTTGAAAATACACATAAAACCATGCTGAATTATGGTTATACAGACGAACAGACCTATTTCAGATTTTGTGGAAAAGTTTGCAGAGATTAATTGTATTTCTTTTAGTTTCAAAGGCAGATCTAAAAGCTCTTCATAATTCATAGAATCACAGAATATCCCAAGTTGGAAGTAACCATAAGGATTATCAAGTTCAACTCCCTACTCCTCATAGGATTATCTAAAACTAAACCATATGACTAATAGCGCCATCCAGACACTCACTGAATTCTGACAGACTTGGTGCTGCGAGCATTTCCCTGGGGAGCCGGTTCTAGTGATCAACCACCCTCTCAGTGAAGAACCTTTTCCCAGTGTTCAGTATTAACTTCTTCTTCTGCAGACTCATCCATTTCCTCGTGTTCTATTGCTGGTTACAAGAGAGAGGGAATGAGCCCCTCCGCTGCCCTCCTTGAAGAAGCTTAGGCGGCCATGAGGTCACCCCTCAGCCTTCTCCTCTCCAAGCTGAACAAGCCAAGTGGTCTCAGCTGCTCTCTGGAAGTCTTGCTCTCAAGGCCTTCAATGTTTTCCTTTAAATCAAAGCGAAAATCAAGCATTTAAAGTACTTAATTTCTTGCACAGTTTTTGTCAGAAAGGCAAAAGCTACAGCATACAAATAGGGGCATAAGGAAAGTCTAAGTCTGCCCTCTTTTAGAGGCATAAATTCACGTAAAAGGACAGTATTTCTAATACTTATGAAAGATACCAGCCAGGCCAGCCTTATTCGGCAAAGTCTCCAGATCTGTCACCTCAGGAATTTTCTTGCACATCTCAGCAATTTCTAGGAGAAAAATGTTCTTGCCCTAAAGGAGAGTGGGAAATGCAATACACAGCATCCCTTTGCATCACCTGAGCTTGACACCAGTTATGCTTCTTGGGAGATACGTTACAGCACACACATGAGTACATGCACGCAAGGCAGAGACACCGTCCCCAGGTTGGTTCAGTGGGATTTCAGAGAAAGTCATCAATGTCATGCTGTGGTCAGGTTTAGGCATTTAACGCTGAGAACTTTGCACAAGATCTCCTTAGTCCATTAACCTGCTCGCAGAAAGAGAGGGTCTGAGTTTTACCTCTGTGTATGCAAGTGACAGAAAGTGCAAGCGCACAAGCAACTGAGCGAGGTGAAAGTGGTATTTTAAAAACACAGGCTAAATGAAAACTGGTAAGGCTGACAGCCACATTCAGTGTTTATACCTTTCTTCCCGTTTCTTCTGCTTTGGCTTCTTTTCTTTTTCTAATACACATGCCCTCTTCCTAAAGGATCCATGTAGTCACTTTGGAAACATTAAATCCAGACCTGTACTTTAAAGCAAGTTCCATAACATGCAATGAATGCAGTGCAAAGAGACATCTTCATGCATCTGAAGGAGATGTTGTCACAACAGCTAGAGTGCAATCTATTGTACCACCATTTAAGCTTTCAAATTGGACAGAACATCTGAGATGACTACTCAAGCTGTAACTTCTCTATTGTACTACAGGGTTGCTGCCTCAGCTCAAAACAATGCTACGAAATAGTGCTGGGTTTTTCCTGCTATCTGCCATAAGCTTAGTACTTTTTAAACAGAATTCCTTATCTCTCAATTATCCAAAAGCTTAATTTGTATAATCACTTCTGATTAATGGAAGCAAAGAGTAGATTCTGCTCTTACAAACTGATGTTAATTCAATATCAATAATTATTATCTAGTTGGGAGAGAAGCAGCTAGATTTTAATGACTACTTAATATGGCTACTAACTAGGTTGCTTTCTCCACAACATCATCAAATGGCATCAATTTAACCTCTGAAAAACTGAAATGTGCAAAGAATTAAAATTAATATCTAAATAGCTTATAAGGTAAGTGATTAAGCACTTAGTTAACAATGGAGGATACATGTAATTAAGCAGGGCTAAAAAGATTTAAACTGCTATTTCACATCTTGTTTAGCATCCTTGCTTATTTTCCAGTGCAAAATGCAAAGAGAAATAATCTTAGAAGCACACAAGATGAACTGTCTGGTGCATAGCAGAGGACAGGAATGTTATAAGGTAGAATAGAAAATGGCAGCTCATAAACAATCATATGTCAGAAGGCCAATTTATCCTGAAAGTTGTAAGGTACTCGAAAGAACCAACCTGTACCTGACTGGCTGGCAGAGGAGTAAATGACAAGCTGCAAAGTGCTTATAGACCAGCAAACTCACAAGGCTGAAATTTACCGGGACACTACACTAGTCCCACATATATTGCTACATGTGTCCCCACTACTAAATGCAACATGGCAATGTCATGACTATCAACTATCCTACCAGCAGGAAAGGAGAAAGATCAGAGAGAAAACAGGAAAAAAGAAAAAGAGAATGAATTAAATATGTAAGTAAAGATCTCATTACTTTCTCCTCTTTGGAAGCTACAAAGCTGAGGAGAAAAGGCAGCAAGAAGGTGAGTTCACCTGCTTATTCCTGTCTGCAGTAAAAGAAAGCATTTTTGTATTTATTGTTCCATTTTTGCATACTGAAACCAATCTCATCTGTTTTTCTCAATATAAACATAAACTAATGCTACCAGAACTGGCATTACTCTCTATTTTCACCACTGTAACACTGAGCAGAAATTGAATTCCCAATCTCATAGAAAAGCTGCAAGGAAGAATAAAATCTCAATAAGTTGTACAAAATGGTTAGGAAAAAACTAGCAAACAAACAAAACCAACAGAAAGTCTGACAGTTTTCTCAAGCAATGGTTTCTGCCACCGTAGTCAATTTGGTAAAGGGACACATTTGAATTATTTTATGTGGGGACAGATAGAGAACACAGAAATGGCACATAAACTGTTTCCATGACAAGTATGGTATATACTGCGACTTTCTCTATTTCCAAGAAACAATACCTCAGCATTTTCAGTCAAGCAGACTCCATAGTCTTCATACTTGCCTAAACTAAACTAAAACTGTTTCTTTAGATCAGTTTGTTGACTCCATCAACTGTAATTTTTATTTACAGACTGGAAGTAAACTGTCTTTTCAGAACATGAGATTGTAACTGGCCCAATTCTCACATGCGGGGTGGAGGTGCTAAACTGATGGCTGGTTTGGTTTGGTTGTTTTTTTAAATAAAGGCTTAACACTATGATATTGAGACAGGCTTATACCAACAACTACTGCACAAACTTCACGAAACAGATCACTCAAAAGACTTCAGACCCAGCCTTAGAAATCCCTCTTCCACTGAACAGAAGCTCCCATCTGAACACTCTGCATTGATTTTGAGAGGCAAACAAAGATCTACTAAGATTAGATCACTTAACTCATTTTTACATGCGATCTAAAACAGGATATGAGTCCATGTCTCTGGAGATGAACGACTAGAACTTCAGTCTGCACCACTTTCTCACCCCTGGAATGAATACTTTAATGCAGAGTTATGCCATCCTTCCAAACAAAAAATGAAGTCATTGCCTTTGCTTACTTCTCCTAAGACTGACAATGCTGAAGTTCTAGTGCGCCCCAAATTCTCAAGAGGGTATACAAATTCCACATAATTGCATGGAACT
The DNA here is from genome assembly GCA_024733675.1 of Psilopsiagon aymara. Lineage (NCBI taxonomy): Eukaryota > Metazoa > Chordata > Aves > Psittaciformes > Psittacidae > Psilopsiagon > Psilopsiagon aymara. The sequence goes on along the minus strand of JANRGW010032877.1, from coordinate 4,507 downwards.
GTTTTTACATGAGTTCATGTAGCTAGCCTCTCTGAATATGCAGAAAGCAAAGAATTGTAGAAAGCCCTCCCACACCTCTTCCTCTCATATACAAAGCAACTTCAGGTGAAAAATGAACAAGATGCACCATTTTAAAGCTGGTTGCAGCAACTGCACAATTGATCTACCATTAGCCTCTACAGTTCCATCATATCACAATGAGATAAATGCACATATTTCCCTGAGAGGTGGTGGAGAGGAAGTATATAATCTCTTATAGATTCAAATATCTTAAACACACAGTACACAGGTACTTCATATAAAGCTACTTGCCCTCCTAAATATCGTGAATGCTCAGGATACAGTCTCTCTATGTATGTGGACTGCATACATGAATTGACAAAATATAGTAGTACACTTTTCCAGCAAGTTAACCTGTCACTGTACTCCATCTGCAATCCAGCCAGTCCTGCAAATGACTTTGAGTGTTAAAACCTTTGTTAAGTAAGAGAAAACTTGCTGGATCAGTCAACTGATCACTTTCCAATTGTCTATATTTAGAAGAGACTGTCCCTCCAAGTATTTAAAAGTTTACCATTTATTGCTGCTTCACAAAGAGCCAAATATATTTTAAGTGGTGCAATTCTGCTTCTCATTTAGAAAAGCAAACTCAAAAGCAAAGTTCCTTACTTTCTTCCTATCCCACTGGCTGCAGAACAGCATACACAATTCACCGAGCAGACATGCCTTTCTCTTGTCAGCACACTAGTTAAGACTCTATGACTCCACTTATTTCCAAGAGTTATAAAAGCATGGTAGTATCTGAAGAAACAATTCGGAGACTTCTTCCTCCCTCCCAACTCATCTTTCCTCAGGACTTTTTAATCACTGTTGTATATGAGCAAGAAAGTATAATAATTCTTATGCTCTGTATCACAATGTAGCACAGTAAGAGTAACCATTCAGGAAAAGGTCACTTCAGGATGATAGCCTGTCACTTAATCAAAGGCTGGTTTTGCAGTTAACTTGGTTAGTTAGTGTCAGGCATTGCATATGGAGCCAGTTCCACACAGAAAACTAAAATGAGAATCAAACCTGTGTGAATTTCAAAAAAATCCACAAACTCAATTATTGCTCTAAAAATTCTGCAAAATCAAAATTTCCCAAATTGTAAAAAACACATAAATCATGTCAGGTATACTGCAAAGTCTCACTGCGCTCTAGACAGAGGCTGACATAAGGAGTCTTAAGACTAATAAATTGAGGCTAGAAGGGAATGTACAAAAGGAGGTTATGTCTGTGCAAGACAGAACTGGGCCAGTGCCCAGGCCTATTAGATCTATTACACGTTATTCAATTACTGTCAAATGACACAGTACAAGGAAAGAGAACTATCTGACATCATCCAGACGTCATCGTTTTCTGAAATGCTCCTAATCTTTTCACTGCCCATCCTCTGTCCTTTCTGTACTGCAGTGTATTTGCATCTCATTAGAACAAGTGATATAATTAATTGGTAAGTACCTGTCTAACTGTTGCTGGCACCTGGATCTCTTCTTTGGAGAAAAGGAATTTAACAGGAATGTCATGTAAGTAAACTCTGAGCCTGGCCTCCTTCATGACTCCAGGCTGGTGAAAGGAACTGCAGTGCTCCTCCAGTCCTGCCCTTTTCACACTAAAATCCCACACCTTCTTTCCCTCTCCCTGGCATAATTTTACTAGGCACCATGGCTAAAGCTAAGCTTTTACTCCTCTTTTTACTGCACCTCTCTCTCACAGGGACATATATAACAGAGACAGAGTGCTTAACAAAACTATCCCATTCATCACTCCAGCCCTTAATCTTGGCATTGTATTCAGTTTAGACACACACATACCACCTATTACAAAGTCCCACAGTTGGTTTTTTTCCTCATCAACCTCTCCTACCTTCGCCTAGAGGTAACACTCTGGCTATCATTACATGATGGTTTAATCACATAAATGTTACTTGGCTTCAACAGAGGTAACCTGGCAGCATCCAGAACCGTGCTGTGGGAAACCTTCCTCTTGTCTGTGGCTCTGACCCTGCCATATTGGCTCTGCCCCTGTCATATTTGCTCTGCCCATACAGGCCTCTCTCTCCTGGTTCTCTTTTCTCCAACACATTACCAGAATCCTTAAACTACACTTTGAAATATACTCCTACTTTTCTACGCATATTGAATCTATATTTGGAAATACTCTTCAAAAGAATCTACAAAAATATTTTTCTAATCATTTCTCTCATCTCTGTAAGCCCCTTAATATTACTGAATCTGCTCAGCATGGCTCACAAGTATTCTTTGTTTAAATATTTATCTCAGAATTATGTTACTGCAATGTTTATTCTTTTTTCCACATTACTCATGAACCCTGACTCTGAAGTTCCTGCTGCAGAGTACATGGTTTCTTCTGACTGATTTGAGGAAAAAAGGTTAATCAGCTGTAATACTATGATTATGCAAGATTTTTAAGTGTATGTTGAACCTCTCCATGCAAGTTTTCCAACTGAAGTCAATATCATTGTTCATAACACTTAAATCTGTACATACTCAAAGTGCCCTGCTAAATGGAGTCAAGTCCCCTGTGTGCTGCTGGATTAATGCTGAGAAGACCTGATTCCTTGTCTTAATGCTTGAAAGCTTTTTTTACCTCTCTGCCTGGATAAGTGCAGCAATTTCTGGGAAAAAAAAACTTCTGCTTCACTTCTGTAATGTCTTTCACTTCCCATAAAAACACCACTTTATTCCAGCTAAATCAAATATTATTTTCAAAGTAACCACTGCCTGTCATTGATAACAAAACTCCAGTTAGACAAATAAAAGGCATTATGAAAAAACATGTGACTCAGCTTGTTTTATAAACTGTGGTCACATAAATCTGCTCAAGTCATGAGCAGATTTTCAGCTTCTTTGCCTCAGAAAAAACCACAACATTCATTTTTCATCTATCAAAGCAATGTCTTGGAAACTTTTTTTCTGTTCTCAAGGGCTTCTTCCCGGTCATTGGCCTGGGCCCTCACTTTGGAAAATGTCCAGTCACACAGTCTCATTTTTTTCTGGGCACATCTGTCTAGGGCCATAACTCCCCATTGGTCCAGTGTGTAATTCTGTCAGGGGTAACATTGGTTTAGCATTACAGACTCTTTTCTTATGACAACAAGGGATTAAATGAACTTGAAGTTTTAGGAGATTTGGGGATTTTTCCAAACGCTGTCAACTGCTGAGGATGACACAGCATTTAGAAAGATTACTTCCCCAGCTAATCTGCTATTCTCTGCAGAGGGAGGACCACGCTGCTACTTTGAAGCAGTCAGCTGCTGCAGTGTATTGATATCTCAGTATCATCAGCACATTAAGACTTTTCCAGGGCTCATTCTGTCCTCTTTGACTTCCCTGAAGCCAGCATATGAAACATTAGGCTCTCCATTACGCACAGACCTAAGGCCAGGGAAAAAGTACTGGCTGGCAGCCAGTCTCAGCAAGTCTGGGGAGGAATTCTGTCAATCTATTTTATTTTTTTTTTTAATTCTTACAGCTTTTTTCTTGACAGACTCCCTTGATTTCTCACAATCATTCAGCTTCACTGCAAACAGGCTAAAGCAAATGAGATTACTTGAAAAACACCAGACTTAACAGCACACAGTATCTCACATCAGAGAATCACAAAATATATAATTACTGAATTTTTACTTCTGTTTAATTGCCTTTAACATTCTGATAATCATCCTGAAGTTACACCACTGAAGCCTTAAAATTTTTGATTTATTTTTCCAATTAAATTATGTAAAATTAAGTACTGACTGATAACTCTTCTCCCACTTGAGAAATTAGCTGTGCCTGAAAGAATCTAACTTAGAAAAAGACAAACTGAATTACCACCAAACATGTCAAAAACAGTATACTGGGAATGAAACAGACATCTATTTGATAGGTGGACCACTCGGTGGATAAAGAACTAGCTGGATGGCCACATGCAAAGAGTTGTGCTCAATGGCTCGATGTCCAGCTGGAGGCCAGTAACAAGTGGTGTCCCTCAGGGATCAGTGTTGGGACTGATCTTGTTCAACATCTTTGTTGGTGACATAAGACAGTGGGATTGAGTGCATCCTCAGCAAGTTTGCTGATGACACCAAACTGGGTGGTTCTGTCAACATGCTGGAGGGAAGGAATGCCATTAAGAGGGACTCTGACACACTTGTGAGATGGGTTGACACCAACCTTATGAAGTTCAATCATGCCAAGTGGAAGGTCCTACACCTGAGTTGGAGCAATTCCAGGCACACCTACAGGTTGGGCAGAGAAGAGATTCAGAGCAACCCTGCGGAGAAGGACTTGGGGGTGTTGGTTGATGGAAAAACAAACATGAGCAGGCAGTGTGTGCTTGCAAAGCCAACCGCATCCTGGGCTGCGTCAAAAGGAGCGTGACCAGAAGGTCGAGGGAGGTGATCCTGCCCCTCTACTCTGCTCTCGTGAGACCTCACTTGGAGTATTGTGTGCAGTTCTGG